>JAGKTI010022624.1:0-15174 GCA_018397915.1 Birgus latro
AAAAAAAAAAAAAAAAGTTGAAAATCGGTCGGGTTCTCAGGGTGTGTTTCGTACAAAATCGGTCGGGACTGGGCAGGTTAATGCTCAACTACAGCCCACTAAAACATAACAGGTACTGCGAACGGGGGACTTAAACATCACGGGCTGAGGAAATATTGCGTCACCAATCTCTGGCAACACTCAGGTGACTGGCCGCTATTTCACCAATCATTGGAATCTGTACCATGAACTCTCTCTCCATATCATCAGTACGTAATGGGATCACTGTGATTAACATGCCAAAAAAATGTTACAATCTCGAACTATCAGTATTGCCAAGGAAACGTAACGTTCTCCACCTGAATTTCCCAATCGAACCACATCATTTACATGTTTCTAAACACAGATGAAAAAGGGCTTCTTATTTGTCCGTTATCCAGACACTCATTCCTGTGAAACCTACTAAAGAATACGAAGCTTAAGGACTTACGTGAGGTGAGTACACGAAGCAACCCGAATGCAACCACCACCTCGTAACTGGCACCGGTATATTACTGAGTATTGCAACATGTTTGGAAACCTCTTCCCTGGAGCAACGTAAAGAACAGGGTATTTACAATTTTTTCTTGACAAAAAATATGAAATATATGTACTTCATATTGTAGGTCTTTCTCTTATTATAAATCTTTCCCGGAATCAATGTTTATTTATAATCATAAAAGAGTTCTTTCGGGCGATCGTCGAGTAGAAAGCAGACTCTTCTTCGTCATAAGTCAATATACCGACCTCCTCCCCAGAGAACGTGAAAGGATAATTAAAAAAATACAGAGGGAACCAAGAGGAAATTATTCGTAGCGTATTAGTAGTAAAAAAGTTTGAGATGAAAGCTAAAATAATAATTTCAGATAGAAACATCTCTTGATTCCATTTTCTGTATTTATCCACTGGCTCTAAGCAACAATATTTGCAGAAGGTGTGTGGCAACACCTACCACCTTTTTCTTTTTCTTGCACATGCACTTTGAATATTTTTTACAGTAAACATTTCACTCAGTCGTTTGTGCCCCATCCGCATTTCGTCCCATTCAATGATACCATATATTTATCTGTTCCTTTTGTGATTAACGTTTTTCTCTACGTATTAACATTCCATTCCATTTATCCTCACAATCTCTTTCTTCACTGTCTGTTCTATTCTTTCACCACAGCGGTAAAGAATATTTTGTCCAGGGTGGCGATCATCTGACCAAAGAGCTATGGGGTCTTTTGTTTACATTTTACAGTATTACTCCGGCCTCCTAAAATACCAGTCTTGACAGTGTCTACTCATCTGTAAGAAATATATGGAATGTTTAGATGCATTTTGTTTTCAGTATTGGCTGAAACTAAGGAAAGTAACTTAAAGATTATTAACCAGCTTGTAGGCTACAGCCCAAGACAAAGTTCCCCAAACATTTCTCTTCCATTTCTTACCACCTTCTGGTTTTATTTCGGGGAGGGATTCTCGAAGATTTTTATGATGGGTTCCTTGTCCTACCTCAGATGAATTTTTTGCTGAGAGGTCACATTAAAACTGGACTGATTACAGAAAAGCTCCCATTAACAAATGATGAAAATGTAATGACAGGGATTATTTTTCATAATTGTATAATGCATCTATGATACCCAGATATTGTGGAAATAACATTTATGTTACTAAAGAGTTCAAAGTTATTTCTGTTGATGTCAGTGGTGGTGTCCTACAGAATGCAATAAGTTGATTCAGGCCCGAAACTCATGTCACTTGATCGTTCTGGTTGATAAGGTTAAGTAGTGTTAGGTTAGTAGGAAGTTGTATGTGGCCTTCATAGATTTGAAGAAACCGTATGACAGTGGATAGATAAGGAATGTGGAAAACATTATAAATATATGAAGTAAATGGGAAGCTGTTGAATGGTGTGAAGAGTATGAATGAGGGCTGCAGTGCATGTGGATGGTGAACTGGGCACATTTTTCCATCAGAAAGGTGACCATCATCTACTCACTTGATGTAGTGCTGCTTACATCTTCCTTCACCTGTTATTTTGTGTCTGAAACCCTCCACTCTCCCTATTTCTACCATCTTTCCTGTCAGTTTTTATTACTCTTCTTTCATTTTCAGGTAGCTTTACATTGAGTGATAAGCCTAATGGTTTCCTGTAAGCCAGGAAACCATTTACAACACCAGGTGGTAACCATATAATCAACCCACATCTGTTCCCTATGTGTTAAAAAGTAGCTTGTCAGAGGATTAGTGCCCCTCCCCATGAAACCACCTTCTCAAAGACAAATGGCCACCCCTTAAGGGATTATGGCATCAGCCTATAGATAGATAGAATGTTGGACTGAAACGGGGATGTGTCTTGTCTCTATGGTTGTTCAGTTTGTATATGAGTGGGGTTATAATAGAGATTCAAAGTAGGGCAGTGGGTGTTAGAGTGGCCCTAATGAGAGAGGGCAGCATTTGGAAAATTCATGTTCTGTTTTATGCAGATGATAATGTACTGTTAAGTGAAAATGAAGGAAAACTGCAAGGCTTGGTGAGTGAGTTTGGGAGAGTATGTAAGAAACAGAAACTAAGGATGAATACTGTATAGGGAAGAGTAAAGTTATGGTCTTTGAGAGAAATGAAATCACTGAATGCACAGTGAAGCTGGATGGTGAGGAAATGGAAAATATGAGTGCATTTAAGTATTTGGGTAGTGTGATAGTAAGGATGGATGCTTAGTGGATGAATCGCATGAAAGGGCACAGCAGGGAAGAAAGGTTGCTCATTCATTGAAAGTGATAAGAAATAGAGGAGTGTGCATGGAAGTTAAAAAGTCACTGCATGATGGTATTGTGATACCAACTCTGATGTATGGAAGCGAAGCTTGGACCCTGTTGGAAGGACACAAGTCAAGAGTGAAAGCAGTAGAAATTAGTGGAGTTGCATGGAGAGACAGACTGACAAATGAGGAAGTGAAGGAGCACTGTGGTGTGGACGTGGATGTGACAGAAAGCGTCAGGAGAAATACATTGAGGTGGTTTGACCATTTTTTTTTTTTTTTATGCAAGGAAGAAGGAACCAAGGGCCATGGGCCCGCATACTGTTCCTTCCAAGAAAAAGTAAAAACAATACAAAAGAGAGAATGGAAAGTGAAAGACTAATGAGAAGAGTATATGTGAGTATGGTGGAAGGGGGGAGCAGGAGGAGGAGACCGAGGATGAGATGAAAGGATGGAGTGGAGAGGTATATGAAAGAGGGAGGTGTAAGTTGGGGGGGAGGGCATTGAAATGACAGGGGACAGTGTGACATGGTGGGAATTTGTTTGTGGCTACCCCATATTGGATTAGGACATCTGGCTATAGATTAACAGATGGATAGATAGTAGTGAGGATTGATTAATGATGGATTGACACTGGAGCTGAATCAGTTTGAAAGTCGGACAGGGCAAGTGGCCATGTGCCATGGCTTTTCTGTAAAACTGGTGAGATTGTTGTTGATGCTTACCTATTGGTTTCTAGTGGGAGAATAAGAACTCTTCTTTTGATGACCCTCACCTCTGTATGATAATTTTTAGTCATTTTCACTACCAGTGTGCTTAATGTATCGAGACTCAAATATGGCTATACTGTACTGGGTGCTGTTACTACTTCTTCAGGCAGTTATTCCATTCATTTATGACCCATTTAGATAACCAATTCCCTTTGGTAGAAAGTTCCTCAGTGGTGAGGCCTTGCTAATGTGTAAGTATGACCCCATAAATTTATTGTACTCAGAGAGAAGAACTTAGAAAATTGAATGTCTTCAAATCCTTGCAGTGCAGTAAACTCCAAATTATCCATTATCACAATATCTGGCCCAACGCAGTATCTGGCTCAGCTATCTTGGCTATATTAAAGCAATATCTGGCACTGAAAGGGGACGTAACCAACAGTCCAGTGCATTATCCGGTGCTAAGGGGTCTCGGCCGGCTTGTAAGCGGTGGCCAACCGGCTCAAGGGGAAATCCTGAAACTCAGGAGCCAATGAAAACGCCCGCTATGCGCCAGCCAGTCAGAATTAGTTGTGGGTGTGGCTTATCCAGGGCACCAAGGATACAACCATGCTTTCATTCTCGCCAGGGGATGTCATAGAGTCAAGATGTGCCTGTGCACTCCTGCTCTTCTGACCATGCAGTCACAAAAGTCTTGCGCTTTGATTAACTCTGTATCATCCTGTGTTCAAGCTCTTGTACTGTATTGTGTTGCAAAGCTAATGGCTTGTCAGTCCTCATGTCCTAGTCATCTGTTGTTATTGTTAAACTACCCCTGTGCTGTATTGTGTATATACTATACTGTTTACAAGTGTGAACCCCTAAGTGCTGTGTCTCCCCATCCATGCCAACACTTGGTGAGTACATGCAATAGTACACTATGTACACTATGTACAGTACTGTACTACTGTACTGTACCATTACTGTATTGTCTTTATATACAGTACTTAGTTTTCATCTTTTACTTATGGTAAAGTTTTTAGGATGAAGGGCTGAGAGAGATAGAATCACAGTATCTGGCTCAAAGCTGAATGTTTCCCCAGATATGCAATATCCAGCATTTCACTTTAACCGGTGTAGGGCTTGGCTGAATTATAACGGATGATTGGGAATTTACTGTAGCTCAGTCATGTCCCAGTGTTTCCTCCTTCCCTCCAGTGTTTGTAAGCCATGTCTTATGCATTACTTTACATATGGAAGATCAACAGTATCTGGGACTATCTTGGTTTCTCTGTGTTGTACCTGCTCTAGGAGTGTGATATCCCTCTTTAAGCATTGTGACCAGAACTGGACCCCATAGTCCAGTATGGGCTGGACCAGAGTCTTATATAAGGGTGACAGTTTCTCCTTGTTCATTTATGAAAAGTTCCTTTTATAAAAGCTACCCACCCTGCTGTTGGCCTTAGCTGCTACCATTGCCACATGTGCTGAGAAGAGCATGTGGAGTCATATGGAAAGAGACTGACAAATGAGGAAGTGAAGGAGCGTTGTGGTGTGGATGTGGATGTGATAGGAAGCATTAGGGGAAACACATTAAGGTGGTTTGGGCATGTGGAGAGGATGGAGAGTGAAAGACTTATGAGGAGAGTGTATGTGAGTGAGGTGGAGGGGGCGAGAGGGAGGGGGAGGCCGAGGATGAGATGGAGGGATGGAGTGGAGAGGTATATGAGAGAGGGGGGTGTGAGTTGGGAGCATGGTAGTGAAATGGCAGGGGACAGAGTGACATGGAGGCGATTTGTTTGTGGCCACCCCGTTTGGGATTGAGGTGTCTGGCAATAGACAGATAGATAGACAATCACTAGCCTATCACTGAGACCTTTGTCGGTCAGCCAGTCAGTCTCTCCAGAAGTCAGTCCCTTGATCTTTTGTTAGTAGTCACCATGAGGAAATGCAGCTGCCAGCCAAAGCTCCGTACATGCGAGGTCACCATTAAATTTTTATGAGTAGACTATTAACCAGGAAACGTGCCAGTCCTTGGATTACTATATCACTTAGAGAAGCCCGTAGCTTCCTGTTTAAACCCTATATCTCCATTAACTGATTAACAAGCTGTTCTGGTTAATACACAGGCACAGTATGGATATGAGGGGTGATGTCCAGAGCCTTGCCTGGTGCTTTCAAGGGAGACAGCTGTCAATTAGGACCCAGCTCCTTCTCTCCATTGCAAAACCATGTTTCATTTCAGCTGATCCACCCCCTGCGGCATCGACTCCTGGTATGTTAAAAAGATCCCGACGGTTGCCAGTTAACTAACAGGGCCCACAGCCCGTCACAGGTTGAAAGTAAAAGTATTAATCGTTAACTAAGGGCTATCCATGCCTATGCTTCTAGTCTTTGTATTGTCCGGCGGTATTTGATCCTACACACTCGAACATCCTTATTACTCTACACTTACAGCTAATATAAGTAAGCTGGAGGATTCTTATGCTACAAAATCCTCACCTTCCCCATCTCTATTTACATCTACTATATAAAGAAGTTTTTAAACATAAAAATATAATCCGTAATAATGTAAACTCAGTCATAATCTGTACATATTCGCAGACATGCATATTCATTCTTAATTTCCAAAACAAGACCTTCACTGTTTGGGCATGTTACCATAGCATTTCATACATACTTTATTTAAATGCTGATCACAGGTGTGCTTGTGACATACTCGACATTGTTTCGTGGACAATTTTACTATAGGGCAATTCAGAGTGTATCCTGGACCATAAATAGACTCCAGGCATGAATGACATTGTGCCGCTTCCCTGACCTATTCTCATGTGTTACTTCTGGTATGGCCTCCTCTACATCTCCCTGTCCGAGCATCAGATTCATCTTAGCTATTGTATTCCTGGTCAAACCAGAAGCCTGAACTTTTCTTCTTTTAATTTGCGGATTACCCAATGCCTTCACTAACTGCCAGCCATAGGAGATTAAAGCAATTTTTCTTGGGTCCTGATTATTATGTAGTGAATAAATTGTTTGTGAATTTACTCTGGCAGTGTTGAGAATGTAGCCAAGGGCATTCACTGTCCGTCTTCTAGATTTAGTGTGTACTGTATGAAAACTTATTCTCTGATCCATAATGTCAGTGCCTTCTTTAGTGAAATCATACAATTTAAATATAGCTGGTTTTTTCAAATCATCATCCTTAGTAATGCCTAATATAGGGGAGACTGTGCTCAGAAGTAACACATTTTTCTTACCTTTGCTTTTGGTGGGTGTTACATAGGAGTTCATTGTCAATTCCTACCCATGTTTCTTCCAGTAAACTTGGTATGACCCATCTTCCCTTTCTGTGACTGCCTTTATCTCTGGCGGTATGCCTTTCCTGGTAGAATCTATAGTACCTAAGGCTGAGATACCTTGTGTTTGAAGCCACTCCAATAACTCTATACTGGTGTACAATCTATCCAGACTAATAATCCTACCAGTAAGGTCGACTGAGGCTTGTAACTTTTTTTTTTTTTTTTATGCAAGGAAGAAGGAACCAAAGGCCACAGGCCTGCATGCTGCTCCTTCCAAGAAAAAGCAAAAACAATACAAAAGAGAGCCAAATTCAAGATTCGTTCATTTCGAGATGCCTGGACACACTGCATTTGAAAGACTGGAGATCATAGGAAGTAGAGAATACAGACAGAGGAAGACAGTTCCAGAGTTGACCAGTTGCATAAATGAACGACTGGAGTAACTGTTAACTCTTGCATTAGAGAGTTGGACAGAAAAGGGATGAGAGTTTGTTGCTAGACGGGTACTACATGCCCGTCGTAGAGGTGGAGGGATGCAAGCAGACAGTTCAGAGGAACAGTGACCGTTGAAGTAGCAATAGAAGAGAGATAAAGGTGCAACAGTGCGGCGATGAGACAAAAGTTGAAGGGAATCAGTAAGAGGAGGAGAGTTAATGAGATGAAAAGCCTTTGACTCCACCCTATCGAGAAGAGCTGCATGTGGGGAGCCTCCCCACACATGAGAGTTGTACTCCATACACGGGCGAATAAAACCCGTGTACAAGGTCAACAACTGTGCAGGGGTAAAGAAAGTTCGGAATTGGCTTAGTACACCTAATCTCTTAGAAGCAGATTTCACAAGAGATGTAATATGTTCATTTCAAGACAAATCTCGAGTGAATGAAACCCCAAGCATGTTCAAGGATGATGCAGGACATAACTGTTCATTATTAAACATTAGTGGGTAATCCTGAGGAAGGTTTTGTCGGGTTGATAAGTGTAAGAACTGAGTTTTTGATGCATTAAAAATAACAAGATTATTTTTACCCCAATCAGAGATACGAGCCAAATCAGACATTAGGTGTGCCATAGCCTCATCCCTTTTTTGTTGAAGTAACTGCTTAGATGGACGCTGCGGAAACCGAATGGAAAGGTGAAGGGTGGAATCATCAGCATATGAGTGGATAGGGTTAGATGTACAGCTTAGAAGGTCATTGATGAATAAAAGGAAGAGAGTTGGTGATAGGACAGAGCCCTGAGGAACACCACTGTTGATAGGTCTAGGAGAAGAACGATGGCCGTCTACAACAGCGGCTATAGAACGACCAGAAAGGAAGCTAGAGATGAAGGCACAGATAGAAGGATAGAAACCGTAGGAGGGCAGTTTGGAAATTAAAGATTTATGCCAGACTCGACTGAAAGCCTTTGAGATGTCAAGTGCAATGGCAAAGCTTTCACCAAAGTTCCGAGAGGAGGATGACCAGGAGTCTGAAAGGTAGGTGAGAAGATCACCAGTGGAGCGTCCTTGANCATTATTAAACATTAGTGGGTAATCCTGAGGAAGATTTTGTCGGGTTGATAAGTGTAAGAACTGAGTTTTTGATGCATTAAAAATAACAAGATTATTTTTACCCCAATCAGAGATACGAGCCAAGTCAGACATTAGGTGTGCCATAGCCTCATCCCTTTTTTGTTGAAGTAACTGCTGAGATGGACGTTGCGGAAACCGAATGGAAAGGTGAAGGGTGGAATCATCAGCATATGAGTGGATAGGGTTAGATGTACAGCTTAGAAGGTCATTGATGAATAAAAGGAAGAGAGTTGGTGATAGGACAGAGCCCTGAGGAACACCACTGTTGATAGGTCTAGGAGAAGAACGATGGCCGTCTACAACAGCGGCTATAGAACGACCAGAAAGGAAGCTAGAGATGAAGGCACAGATAGAAGGATAGAAACCGTAGGAGGGCAGTTTGGAAATTAAAGATTTATGCCAGACTCGACTGAAAGCCTTTGAGATGTCAAGTGCAATGGCAAAGCTTTCGCCAAAGTTCCGAAAGGAGGATGACCAGGAGTCTGAAAGGTAGGTGAGAAGATCGCCAGTGGAGCGTCCTTGACGGAACCCATACTGACGATCAGAAAGAAGGTTGTGACAGGAAAGATGCTTTAAAATTTTTCTGTTAAGAATTGACTCAAAAACTTTTGATACACAGGATGTTAAAGCAGTTGGACGATAGTTAGAGGGCTGGGAATGGTCACCCTTCTTTGGGACTGGCTGAATGAGAGCAAACTTCCAGCAAGAAGGAAAGGTACAAGTTGATAGACAAAGGCAAAAGAGTTTACCTAGGCAGGGTGTAAGCACAGAAACACAGTTTTTGAGGACAACAGGAGGGACCCCATCAGGCCCATATGCCTTGTTAGTACTGAGGCCAGTGATGGCAGAAAATACATCAGCTGAAGAAATTTTAATGTCAGTCAAGAGGAAGTCAGAGGGTGGAAGTGATGGAGGAATAACACCGGAATCGTCTAAGGTGGAATTGGAGGAGAAAGTCTGAGTGAAGAGATCTGCTTTATCAGTAGAAGAAATAGTTACAGAGTAGAAAAGAGGAGGGAAGGATGATGAGGTAAAGTTGTTAGAAAGGTTTTTGGCAAGGTGCCAAAACGAGCGAGAAGAATTCGAGTTGGAGAGTTGAGAACATTTAGCATGGATGAAATTATTTTTAGCAGAGCGATGAACAGACTAGCACGATTCCGGGCAGAAATATATAAAAGATGTGATTCAGGGGTGGGCTTCCTCCGGTACCTCTTACAGGCCCTCTCCTTGTTGCGGACAGCACTAGAACAAGCGTGATTAAACCAAGGCTTTCTTGCATTAGTCAGAGGTTATGAGAAAGGAATGTATGCTTCGATGCCCGAGAGAATAACCTCTGTAATGCGCAAGGCACACTCAGATGGCTCCCGGCCATGGAAGCAATAATCATTCCAAGGAAAATCAAAGAAGTACTGAGGGCCTCCCAATCTGCAGCTCCAAAGTGCCACAGGCGGCATGTCTTTGGAGGGTCCACAGGCTGTACTGGAGCGATAGGACAGGTTAAGGTGATAGGGTTATGATCGGAGGAGCCCGTGTATGTAGTGTGGTCCTGGCTCTCCAGAAGGTTTACCTGAATATACAGCTGTCCTAAAGGTAAATGGATATCTAACAGCATTAATAGCTTTATATAGGAGGCCGTAGCATACGGGTTTGCTCTTGTTGTACTGTCTGAACCCTATTTGTGTTCTACACCCATACAACATTTCATCAGTGGTCAAGAAGTCACCTGGCTCTAACACTGAGCAACAATAATTATTGAACTGTTCAAAAAGCTCCCTAATTGCTGCAAACCGATCGTGTACCCATCTCTGGTGTCTGGTATCAATGTTGTCAAAAGTTATGTTGGCATGTAAGAAACCAAATTGTTTTACAGACATGACAGCTTCAAATATTGGGTGACCAAACCCTTTCATGAAGAGACGTTTATACCAATATTTATTTTCCCCCAACAAGCCTTTTGCATAGAGCAGGCCAAAAAAGCTTTTTAATTCTATGGCATCAGTCATCTTGATGTGTGTTGGTATTTCAGCCCTGTCTTTATTAGAAATTTCAGTAATTATGCCTTGAATCTTACTGTTAGTATGAGTTACAAAACCATCAATCATATTAGATGTTATAAACAACTCCCATGCCATCATTACTGTATTAGCTGACCTCGTCTCTCCTAACAAACATCCTTCATTGGGCAATACCTTCTCAACAGGCCTACCTTCTGTATGATTGGTCAGTATTATTGACTTACCGGTATCTGATTTTCTCTGGGGTTTCTCTAAAATGTAGGTGTATTCCCTGAGCTCATGTGGCTGGACAAATTCGTCATAATTTTGTTTGCTCAAGCATTGGTCCAAAGAACTGATTAATCTATTTTTCACCAGTGCCTTTCTGTTTCACACTGGTACCCATTCGTCTTCATTCATTATGTCATCATTCTGATCATCTTCATCGATGCCCTCAGCTACTCTATCCAAGGCAAGGTCATCATCATCATCATCATCGCCAATTACCTCTGCCAAGTAATCTTCGTCTGGGTCGTCAACATAGTCAAAAGTAAAAGCCATGACTACATCCGTCAGCACGTCCACACTGTCCCCTGATTAATGCCTAACTAACCGTCCGGCACACCTACACGAGCAGAGCTGCGAGGTTTGTGTGTGTGTGTGTATATGTGCACACAATACATTGCACATGTGTGTATCTGTGTGTATGTGTACAAACAACCATTTCATTGAGTATGAGGAGTCATGGAGCAAAATCAATGAATAATACATAGATAATAAAATTAGTGCATGAAATAACCATTTCACTAGGTATGAGGAGTCATAGTATGAACAATGAAATCATTAATTTTAGAGAAAACACTCATTTCAACCCAGTTTTTTTGCTTAAAATTACCATTTGTTGTGTTTCCAGTGATTTAATAAGAAAACAATCGTAAGACCATGCATTGCTTACAAACTAGAGTTTATTGGTAAAAATTAGTTAGGACATATAAAAAATGTGACAGGTTGCACCGAATGGGGTTAAGCACCACGTCCCATATCAATAATTTTTGATGCAGCACACACTCTTTGCTCCCTATAACTTTAACATCCCTCACTAACCACCTATCAGCCCTCCTGACCATAAAATAATCTATCTGGCTGTTATTTCCCCCAGACTCATATGTAATCAACCTATTCTCTCATTTCCTAAAATGTGTGTCGCACACAATCATGTTCATTTGCCCCTCCAACGTCAAGTATCCTTTCCTCTTCCTCATTTCGTGTACCATATTCACATCCCCTATTTACTTCTTCATATCCATGAGCTGCTTCACCTACTTGACCATTTTCCAAAACTACAATCTTATCATCCCCCATACCATTTACTACACATATTAGGTCATCCCAGAATCTATCTTTCTCTACATCATCCATACCTGCCTGTGGAGCATACACCGATATAAATGCAAACATAATCCCACCGAACAAAATTTTCACTACTATTATCCTTTACTGACTCTCAGTACATTCATGACATATTCCACCCATTTCTCCCCAACCACCATACCCACACCACCATATCCATCTGCCTTCCCTGCCAAAACAACTTATAATGTGCATCCCTTCCGGCAGTCATTCTGGCTGATCTTCCTCCATACCTGACTTTTTGGACACAGCCCACATCCACCTTCCTCTTACTAAATGCCTCAACTACTTCCTCTGCTCTGCCCCTCAAACTTCCTACATTCTGTGACACTACCCTGATCCCCTTGGGTGATTTAGTTTCCACAGGCTTGCTTATAAGATGTTTCTAGTCATAATATGGTAAGAATAAATAATGGGGAAAGACAGACCACAGGCCCCACCCACCCATACAGTCCCAGGCCTAGGCATGGGATCTGGGACCCATAACCCACCAGCCATGACCAGTGGCTGTGGCAGTGGACTCAGGGCACCTTGCCAGGACAGCTACAGGGACATCCTCCAAGCATACCTTGGCACTGTAACTACCCTGCCATTATACACCCATTATGCTCCCAGGTTCAGACCCCTATTTATTGGGTGGAAGAGACAGCGAGAAACTGACAGGTCATCTGTAGGAGATCAGTACCATTAACAACAGCCAACATGACATCAGAAAAGACCGATCCTGCCTGTCGCAGTGCTTTTGCACTTAGAGGTTGTGCTACAAGGCCTCAGTAAGGGCAAGAATGTTTAATGTCATATATCTGGACTTTGCCTAAGCTTTCAGCAAAATTTGACAATGCAGTTGTCCTCTGAAAACTCAAGGGATCTCAACAATGAGAGAAATTTTGGGATATGAATGCACAGTTTCCTGACAGGAAGGGAGCAGAGGGTAATAATCCTGGGTCACCTTTCAGAACCAAGTGATGTGGAAAAGTGGAGTCCCACAAGGGTTCATGTTGGGACCCTTTTTGTTTTTAATCATGATTGGGGACAGATGTTGAACTCTACCAGTCCGAGACCACTTCTTTTGCTGATGATAGTAGGATGAAGAGGGAGATCGACTCAGAGCATGATGTGGCTTTGGTACAAGAAGACCTGAATTCTGACAGACACAAACAATGTGAGGATGAATGAGAACTAGTTTAAGTTGATGAGATATTGACCACAGCAGGATATCAAATATTCCACCCACTATCACTACCAGCTAAACATTGAACCTAAAGAACATGTGCAGGAGCATGGAGTAATCATAGTACAGATGCATATTTTACTTAGCATATATGCTGCATTCTGTGAACTGCCAGTAGACTAACTGGGTGGATTCTGAGGACCTTCTGGAGGCGATTATGTGAGAGGTCTTGCGTGTTGACTCCCTTGAAAGCTGTGGTCCTTCCTAGGTTGGAATACTGCTGCCAGCTCTGGTTGCCCAGTAGACAAGGAGACATCATCAAGAACCCTGCTGAGAAGTTTCACAAGCAGAATCTGGTGTTTGCATCATGTGGATTACTGGAAGAGGCTGAAAGAGTTGCAACTATACTCTCTTCACAGAAGATGAGATCACTATCTAGTGATATTGTATATGTGTGGAAGATCCTGGAGGAGATTGTACCAAAGGTAGGGATAAAAACAAAAATCTGCCCAAGAATAGGACAGCTGTGCTAGATCGAGAGCATAGAGGCCACTACTCATGGAATGGAAAAAAATATTCACAGTAGCTGCACAGTGATTGGTGCTCTTCTGTTTAAAGCAGTGCCAGAGGCCATGAGGGAACTGTTGGGGGTCAGGTGACCACTTCAAACTCTGACTGGACAGATGTCTAGCAGCAGTACCTGACAAGCCCCCAATACCAGGCTACCTCAGTGCCACAAGCAGCTTGATCATTATCCTGCAGGGTGCCAGAGAAGTAGAGTTGCTGGTCAGAGTGGAGGTTCACTGTAGCTGAGTCCAGTGAGGATGAAATTTGACAAAGATATACATAATGGATCACTGCACAGCACACCAAGATGCAGACACATCATCAACAGTGTAAGGAACTTATGGGATGACCCAACAGAAGCAGTTGCTTACCTGGATTTGACAGGTCAGTTCTGCCAGAAAGATCGAGGTTAAGCAACAAGAACAACAACAAGCCAGCAGTCAGCAGTGTGTAAATGTAATAGTAGTAGTAGTAGTACTGTAGTAGTAGTTGTTCCCTAGGCAGTCTGGCCGAACAGCTCCAAGCCCCTAAGGAAGGCTACAGCTGAGACTGGGCTTTCCCACAAGGCTCTGAAGGAGTTAATATTGTGTTATTGGTGCAGGTGATTGTGTGCAATGCAGTCTTCCGTAATGTGCTTAATAGTATCGGGTGCTGTGTTGCATCCTGGACAGGCGTTAGCGACAGTCATCCAGCCTCTTCTGATAACTCAAGAGGGCTGGATGATGGCCACATCTCAGCCTGGCCAGGTGGACCCTGTCCTCATGAGGGAGATAGGATTCAGAAGGATGGATATCAGGAGGCCGTGTATGCAGCTGTGTGTTGTATTTAAGTAACTGAAGGGAGCAGCGAGTGATTTGAGTATGGATATGCTTCTGGAAGTTGGTTTGAGGCGGGTGAGGGGGGAGAGATGACAGTATTTGTGTATGATATCGTGTGTTGGGTGTTTTTTTTTTTTTTTTATGCAAGGAAGAAGGAACCAAGGGCCATGGGCCCGCATACTGTTCCTTCCAAGAAAAAGTAAAAACAATACAAAAGAGAGCCAAATTCAAGATCCATTCATTTCGAGATGCCTGGACACACTGCGTTTGAAAGATTGGGGATCACAGGAAGCAGGGAATACAGACAGAGGGAGACAGTTCCAGAGTTGACCAGTTGCATAAGTGAAGGACTGGGAGTAACGGTTAACTCTTGCATTAGAGAGCTGGACAGAAAAGGGATGAGAGTTTGTTGCTAGACGGGTACTACGTGCCCGTCGTAGAGGTGGAGGGATGCAAGCAGACAGTTCAGAGGAACAGTGACCATTGAAGTAGCGATAGAAGAGAGATAAAGATGCAACAGTGCGGCGAAGAGACAATGGTTGAAGGGAATCAGTAAGAGGAGGAGAGTTAATGAGACGAAAAGCCTTTGACTCCACCCTATTGAGAAGAGCTGCATGTGGAGAGCCTCCCCACACATGAGAGTTGTACTCCATACACGGGCGAATAAAACCCGTGTACAAGGTCAACAACTGTGCAGGGGTAAAGAAAGTACGGAATCGGCTTAGCACACCTAATCTCTTGGAAGCAGATTTCACAAGAGATGTAATATGTTCTTTCCAAGACAAATCCTGAGAGAATGAAACCCCAAGCATGTTCAAGGATGATGCAGGACATAACTGTTCATTATTAAACATTAGTGGGTAATCCTGAGGAAGATTTTGTCGGGTTGATA
>JAGKTI010022625.1:0-15173 GCA_018397915.1 Birgus latro
GTCGAAGTAAAATGTGTTGAAATATGAGGACTTACTGTACCCTGAAAATGCATAAACTAAATGGGGAACATACTAAAATCCTGAGCAAGACCCAACTTACGAGACTCTCAACTGTCACAGTCTATCCATCTATCTATTGCCAGACGCCTTAATCCCGTAAGGGGTGGCCACAAACAAATCACCTCCACGTTGCCCTGTCCCCCGCCATATCACTGCCGTGCTCCCAGCTCACACCCCCCTCTCTCATATACCTCTCCACTCCATCCCTCATCTCATCGTTGGCCTCCCCCTCCTTCTCCCCTCCACCACCTCACTCACATATACTCTCCTCTTCAGCTTCTCACTCTCCATCCTCTCCACATGGCCAAACCACCTCAATATGTATTTCCTAATGCTTCCTATCACATCCACACCACAACTCTCCTTCGCTTCCTCATTTGTCAATCTGTCTCTCCATGTGACTCCACATGCTCCTCTCAAACAACTCATTTGAACTGCTCTCACTCTTGATTCCCGTCCCCCTAGTAGGTCCAAGCTTCACTTCCATACGTTAGAGTTGGTATCACAATACTGTCATGTACAGTCCCATAAATAATAATCCAAAATATTGCTGTAATACGGTTGCATACGTCCAATATGGAACCAACGGTTCATTACGGACCAAATCCGAGGAGAATACAGCTATGACGGTCTCACTCGGTCCAACACAGTTCCTGCGCCCGGGAGAGAGATGTGGTTGAGATGTTATCCAATAAAATATTGGTCATGTGATGAGCAAGTGGGGCTTGTTTTTGTCTCTCACCAGAGCATACTGGTCACACTTACCGTGTGTTGCACTCAGCGTTTGCTCCTAGGTTATTGTCCCTCCTTATGTAACCATGCCTAGAAAACCATCTGCTAACCCCCTGAAGTGCCGTCAACTACCTCAGGATACTAAGCTGGAGATAACTGAGCTACTAAGCTAGAGATAAGCTCAGAAACACACACTTTCAAGGTGAGGAAATATGCTTTGGTGCCAAAATAGGCCTAGGTTGATGTTTTAAGGGACACTTTTTGAAGATTTTGTGACTTAATTTTTTCCATAAGGTCTTGTGTTGGTCCAAGACATTTTTTTGTCCTAGACGGAGCCCTCAGGCGACAATATTAACGTCTTGGAAGCAAGGGTACTGTAGTAGCTAACATTTTCATTTCCATGCTCACTTCCCTGTTCCTATCATGTTTCAAGGAACCAGCAACCTTTCTTCCCAGTTGTACCCTTTCAAGCACTTCACCCTCTAAACTTCCATCCTTACTCATCACACTACCCAAGTGCTTAAATGTATTCACATTTTCCATTTCCTCTTCATCCAACCTCACTGTACAACAGTGTACATTCACTGACTTTACTTCCCTCGAAGACCATAACTTTACTCTTCCCTACATTCACCTTTAGATTCCGTTTCTCACACACTCTCCCAAACTCATCCACCCAGCCTTGCAGTTCCCCTTTGTCTCCACTTAACACAGTATCATCTGCAAACGACAGTACAGGGAGTTCCCAAACACTGCCCTTCCTCAATAGGGCCACTCCAACATCCACTGCCACACCTTGTATCTCTTTTATAACCCCATCCATATACAGATTGAACAATCATGGAGATATGACACATCCCTGTTTCAATCCAACCTTCAAATAAAAAAATTCACTCAGTTCACTATACACATGCACTGCAGCCTTAGCTCCCTCATACACACTCCTCACAGCCTTCAACAACTGTCATTATAAAATTTTAAAAATGCATATACAGATCTATATCCCTTAACATGTTAATATCAGTCTCCAATAGCTCAGTGTAATTCCACATTAGTACCAAGTGAAAGAGAAGACCCACCTCAATTGTAAAAAACTAAAACAATAATAAAATTTTACCACCTGGGTGCAGAACTTCTAATTATCTTGGAATGTCATGAACTAAAGGAAAAATATTTTTGTACAAAATCCAACACAAATTGTTGCTTATTGATTCTTCACCACAAAAACTGAATAAGACAAACAAAATATGGCAACTGTATTTTGAGATAATTAACCCGTCCAGTAGATTACTACTGGAGAAGGGAGAAAAAGTGAACAGATGGAGAGAACACTTTAATGAATTGTTGAATATAGAGAATGAAAGTAATGCAAGTATACATGGCTGGGGAATGGCGGGGAGAAGGAGGGTTGTGAGAAGAGAGGAAGAAATCAGTAGGATGGAAGTGGTGGAAGCAATGAAGAACGTTGAAATGGGGAAAGCCCCAGGAATTGATGGAGAAGCAATGAAGAAAGTTAAAATGGGGAAAGCCCCAGGAATTGATGGAGTGTGTGGTGTAATGCTGAAGCATGGGAGAGAGACAACAATAGAACGGATGTGGAAGGTGTGCAGATTAGCCTGGAAGGAAGGTAAAGTCCCGGAGGATTGGAAGTCAGGTATAATTATTCCCCTGTACAAAGGAAAAGGGGAAAAAGAAGTGTGTGGTAATCATAGGGGCATTTGCCTTCTTGGTGTAATGGGAAAAGTATATGGTAGGATACTTATTGACAGAGTTAGGGAAGTAACAGAGGAATTAGTTGGAGAAGAACAGGGAGGTTTTAGGAAGGGAAGAGGTTGTGTAGACCAGACATTCACTCTTAGATCTTTAGAGGAAAAGTTTCTAGAGAAGGGAAAGAAGTTGTATGCAGCCTTCATGGATTTGGAGAAAGCATATGACAGAGTGGATAGACAAGGATTGTGGAAAGTATTAAGAATATATGGAGTGGATGGGAAGTTGTTGAAGGCTGTGCAGAGTATGTATGAGGGTGCTAAGGCTGCAGTGCGTGTGGATGGCAAACTGAGTGAATCTTTCCATTTGAAGGTTGGATTGAAACAAGGATGTGTCATGTCTCCATGGTTGTTCAATCTGTACATGGATGGGGTTAAAAAAGATATACAAGGTCGGGCAGTGGATGTTGAAGCAGCCCTAGTGAGAGAGGGTAGTGTTTGGAAACTCCCTGTACTGTTGTTTGCCGATGATATTGTCTTGTTGGGTGAAGACAAAGGAGAGCTGCAAGGCTTGGTAGATGTGTTTGGAAGAGTGTGTAAGAAATGGAATCTAAAGGTGAATGTAGGGAAGAGTAAAGTGATGGTCTTTGAGAGAAGTGAAGCCAGTGAATGTACAGTGAGATTGGATGGGGAGGATATGGAGAATGTGAGTGCATTTAAGTACTTGGGTAGTGTGATGAGTAAGGATGGAAGTCTGGAGGGTGAAGTGCTTAAAGGGTGCAGCAGGGAAGGAAGGTTGCTGGATCGTTGAAAGCAGTGATAAGAAACAAGGAAGTGAGCATGAAAGTGAAAAAGTTGTTACACGACAGTACAGTATTGTGATACCAACTCTAACATATGGAAGTGAAGCTTGGACCCTGTTGGAAGGACAGAAGTCAAGAATGAGAGCAGTGGAAATGAGTTATTTGAGAGGAGCATGTGGAGTCACATGAAGAGACAGACTAACAAATGAAGAAGTGAAGGAGCGTTGTGGTATGGATGTGGACGTGATAGGAAGCGTTAGGAGAAACACATTACTGTAAGGTGGTTTGCCCACGTGGAGAGGATGGAGAGTGAAAGACTGACGAGGAGAGTGTATGTGAGTGAGGTGGAGGGGGGAAAGGGAGGGGGGAAAGGAAGGGGGAGGCCGAGGATGAGATGGAGGGGGGCAGAGGGAGGGGGAGGCCGAGGATGAGATGGAGGGAGGGAGTGGAGAGGTACATGAGAGAGGGGGTGTGAGTTGGGAGCAGGGTAGTGAAATGGCGGGGGAAAGAACTACATGGAGGCGATTTGTTTGTGGCCACCCCGTGCGGGATTGAGGCGTCTGACAATAGATAGATAGATAAACAGTCCCGACCGATTTTTTACAGAGGCAGAACCTGACCAATTTTCAACTTTTTGTTTGGGCTCAAACCTCTGCTTTTGGTGAGAAACATCGAAAATTCATATAAAAATCGCCCTCCTGAGCTTATGACAGGTCTCAGTCAGTCTTATGTTTTCCTTCTTTCTCAGGGTACCTGGTTAAAGAAAACGAACTATGGAAGGGTTAACTAATTCAAGCCACTTTAAATTATATATTTATTAATTTGGTACGAATTTATGTGTAGTACAAGTCTATATTGGTTTTCACACAATAATATAGGCGGTAAAAGCATTGTTCACTCACCCCAAACCCCAGCATATGGCACCTTTCTTTACGACATTACCACCTCATCACTTCAGTTTGTTTCTCCCTCTAGCTTCTTTGTTTCTTTTTCCTCCACCTCAGGAATCACTTTCACCGTGAATTTCGTCATTGGAGAGACCGTGGGGCAACATATCTTTACTGGCCAGGTTACTGCTAACAGGTGAATTGCCGAGTGTGGGGGGGAGGTGGGGTCAGGTGGGGCCAGGCAGTACTGTATCCCCACTAAACAGCAGGTAGAGGAAGGTCTCCCATATATGCCTACCAAAAATCACCGGCGAATCTTGGAAAATGTGCAAACGACGGACCTTGCAACTGACTGATGTACGATGCACGTCAGTGGGTTTGTCCGCGGAAAAAAGTAGTGATGTGCATCATACGTCGGTGGGACTCGGCGGGTTAAGGATGCTGCCTGGACATCTGTAGCAGTGTGTTTAGTTAACTGAAGATCTCACCAACTGCATCAGTGCATTTAACAAACCAAAATGTATGCAGTTTGAAGACCATAAATATCCCACTCGATGCCCTGGGAACCCAATGATATAACCTTACATAAACAAAAACTGGCCCAAGTCAAATGATTTTCACCACCTATGATTACCGTTTAACCTTGAAAGCCCCGGTACCTATCATTATCAGTCTAAAGCTGAATCAGTTCTAAGCTAGCCTATCCTATCGGCAAAAGCAAACGAATAAAAAAAAGTAAAACATTCGATAAGTGTGACAGCAAGCTTAGTTCTAGGTGTAATGCCCAGCACCTATCTGAATCACTGGAAATAACCTATGAATGACCAATTTCAATATGAAACTTGGAAATTAGCACCCTGTGGCAAAATATTAATTGAAGAAAATGTACCTGACCATGGGCTGAACCTGAATAAAAAGAGACAAATGAAAAAAAAAAAATGCACCGTTACCGTTATGATCCCCAACGTGGCAGTTTGGGGTTAAGGCCAGGACCTACATCGATCCCCGTGGAAGTCGGGGGTTAAGGCCAGGACCTACATAGATCCCCGTGGCAGTCTGGGGTTAAGGCCAGGACCTACATCGATCCCCACCAGTTTGATAACCACCAGAATCAGCTGGTAAATGAACAGTAACGCAAGTCTTACCAACTCTTAACATCCCTATGGTGGCGAGGAATACTCCTGCACTATTGTATGCAGATATCCTGGCTTTTCTTTCCTCCTCTTCTGCTCGTCGTTTTTCCTCTGCCGGGTCAATTCGGGGAGCTCCCAGACGGAACATTGTGGCTTGTGTAATTAATGAAATGACAACAAACTGAGCAATGAGCAAAGAAAAACTTTTTGTCAATGCCCAAGCTTCTCCCTCTTTTTTGTGGAGACAGTTCATCAGCACTCTCCCGGTGGTGTCCAATACCGGCAACCACTCATTCCGTCTCACATAACACCGATCCTTTTCCAACTCTTCTTTTTCAAAGTTTTAAATTAATGATTAGTGATTGATTGATTGATAATATTTATTATTATGAAAGTTACATAGTACTTATGCAGCAAAAGAAGGTGGTGGATCTTGCCACACACCTCCTTCAGCAAGTTTAGTTTCAACCCTTACATTTGTTACTGTTATGCTACGTTTTCGAGGTCCAACTGCTTGTCGTTCTGAAACGTATGCTTGTGGCAGAATATTATTGTGCCACCGTGCCACGTTTCCAAGGGCCGACCTCTCGTTCCTCGAACACGTAGGCCTAGGGTTTTTTTTTTATTTTTTTTATCAAGACAGGTGGCATGCAAGGGGAAGAAGGACAAGGCACAAAAACTCGGCAGGAAGTTGGAACCAAACAAACAAAACATATATTAATCCAGTTACAATCGCAGATACAAATTTGATATTCCCAAGTACACTGGGAAAAGGTTAGGCGGGTACTGGATCGTGGGACAATACAAAATCTAATGTCACTCTACAGACTGTGGGGAATGTATGGTAGTATCTTTGGTATTGTTATGCTGCGTGTGTAAGGGCGCGACTTCTCGTCCCTGCCCGGAGCGAGGTTCTCTTTCTAGACCGCGTTGGGCTCTTTTAAGGCATTCAGTGGGAACAGGGCATAAAACTCAGGGCAACAGCCTTACACGTATATTACCACCCTCCCCGTAAAAAAAATAAAAAAAAAAAGTCAAATGGCCACCCCTTACGGGATTAGGGTGTCTGACAATAGATAGATAGATAGATACAACACAGTTACAATATATATGGCACACTTTACAAGAAAATAATGTTACACACAGATAGACAGTGCCATAGGACTTGGTGACAGGAGGGTGTGACTGGGGCTTGCTGTAGGATGAGGCCCAGTGGTAGTGAAGGGCCCAGGTCAGCACCCTATGTCAGGTAGCCCTGGGGTAGTCGGGGCTTCTGGGGGCCTGCGTCAGGAGGCCGACCTGTCGATGTCTCGTCCGGAGTGGTAAGAGGACGTAAGAGGACCGTGGTAGGGGGTGTGTGCCCTTCCGCAGGAGTACGGGGCTCGGGCCTAGGGACTGGGCCTGAACAGGGAGAGTAGGAGCATTTGCCTGCGCTTACCCTGCCGACAAGGAGGTCGTTGCATGGGGCTAGGGAGGTCTCGCCCTGGGGTCCTGGGGCTGCTGTCTCGCTGCTGAGCCTCCATCAGGTGTGGGCTGCTGCAGCTCGGGGCAGCAGAGTCCGACGGGCTGGGGCCGCCGGGGGTCGAGGGAGAGAGCTAGGACTCCTGACACCAGGGGTCCTCGCCAGGCCTTCTCCAACTGCTGGTTGAGCAGGAAGGTGTCCCTGTGGAGAGAAAGGGGAAGGGCACTTGCCGTGACCCCTTCTTTTTGTTGTTTTAGTGGAGCGGCAAGGTGGCCGTCGCCATTCCTCTTTTTGTGGAGTTTGAGCGAGGGTGGCTGGTGTCCGTCTCCTCCTCATGTGCGGCAAGGTGGCTGTCACACGGTGTGAGTGAGTGCGGCAAGGTGGGCGTCACTTGACCTCCTTTTGTGGAGTTAGAGTGAGGGCGGCTGGTGTCCATCTCCTCCTCGTGTGCGGCAAGGTGGCCGTCACCCGGTGTGTGTGAATACGGCAAGGTGGCCATCACCTGGTGTGCGTGAGCGCAGCATGGTGGCCGTCACTCTACCTCCTTTTGTGGAGTTGTAGCGAGAGCGGCAAGGTGGCTGTCTCCTCCCTGTATGCGGCAAGGTGGCCGTCACCTGGTATGGCTGAGGGAAGGAAGCAGCAAGTGGGTGGCTGGTGGCCGACTCTAGGGTGCTGTCTGGGGCTAAAGAATTAGCCACATCCTGAACCTGGCGATGGCTGGTCCGGCGGAGGTGTAATTTGCCGTGACTGTAACCTCTGCGATGAGTTACCTGAGCGCGAGAGGGGTTCGCGGGAGAGGTGCAGGTGCGCCCATCTTGTACGGAGCCCACGCCACTCATTTCCGCTCCCTGGGTATCTCCTTCTGGGGAGGCTGTCTCGCCCAGATAAGGTTGATTGGGAGCTTCTGTATGTTGCCATGTATCGATGTTCTGCATTTCACCACCGTCAGTGGCGAAAAAGTCACGTCCCCGTGCCTGGAGGTGGTAGGTATGGGTGGTGGCGGACTGGTGTTGTGGTTGGAGGTGTTGCAGGAGGGAGGTCCAGTGGGTGGTGAAGGAATCTGGTTGGTGGCTACTGGTAAAGGTGATAAACAGTGTGGTGGGTTGGAGTAATTCCTGGAGGAGGCGCCGTAGATGGAGTTTTCCCCGAACGCATTCTTGCCCGTGATGGGGGCCCAGGTAACGCAGCATATCTTCATCGCCGGAGATGGTGTGGTGGCGATGGTGGGCTGTGGTTGAATGCTGGCCACCAACGGGAGGGCTGACGCTTTATGCCAGTGCTTGGAGGTGGTGATGTCCCTTGGGAGTGCGGGTGGCTGGGCTGTTAGCATGGCTTGGTGAATACGGTATGTCACTTGGTTGGTGTTTGGCGGTGTCGGGGTGGTGGGTGGTGATGGGGAGGGGGTAGCAGTGTATCTCTGGGGTGGGTGTGAGACTCGCCCAGATCGGGTTGTGGAGGTGGTGAGTTTGGGCATGGGTGGAGAGGGATGTGGTGGGGTGTGGGATGTGGAGCGGCAGTTGGTGGTTGATGGTGGAAGTGGTGGAGACGGCGTGGGTGGTGGGGTGGTGGGGGTGGAAGGGGGTTTAGCCGGTGGAATGTGGCATGGAGGGGATGGTATGGGCTGTGTAGGAGGTGTGAGATGCTCAGGACACGGTTGTGTGAGGAGAGGTGGTGGATTAAGGTTTGTGGAATGCGGCGTGCCGTGTGGCTCAGGAGAGGTAGCATAAGCATACGAGTGAGGTGATTTGGTGTCTGGGGCGGGGGAGGTGGAGGTAGGGGGGGAACAAACGGGGCGAGGAGGAGGGGATGGGAGATCAGGCGGAGGAGGGGGAGGGGGTAAGGTACAGGGGATAAGAATCGGGGGGGGGGGGGGGGGGGGGGGGGGTGGGTGTGGTGGCGGGGGTGGGGGGCGTGGGTGGCGGAGTGGGCGGGGGTTTGTTTGCCGTGTACGGTCTGACGTGTCTATTACGGTATGTGCGTGGGGTGTTATGATAGTCAATGGTGACTTGATATGGTTTGGGGATGTGGGTAATGGTGTAGGGGCCCGTAAATCGAGGAGCCAGTTTGTGCGGGGTTGGTAGTCAGGCCACCGTAACTGTGTCTCCTGGCTTGTAGGGGTTGGTGGGTTTGGCGTCCAGCTTGAGATCTTGGTGCTTTTGCAGGTTGTGTAACCTGCTTTTTAGGTGGTGAAGGGGGTCAGACACTGGGGGGTTGGTCGGTGGTTTGAGGTGACGTCTGAGGGGGAGGAGTGGGGCTTCCCCGAAAACACGCTCATGGGGGGAGATGCCGTCGTCTCTGGGGCAGGTGTTTAGTCCCCACTGCACGATCTTTACGTGGGCGGGCCAGTCTTCATCTTGAATCTCCTCTATTCGGGTGCACACCTGATTCAAGAGGGTGCGATGGCTCCTTTCACATACACCATTTCCTTGGGGCCAGTAGGGAGAGGAGTGGGAAATTTGGTATCCGTAAAGGGATAGCAAGTTCTTGTCATACTTTCTCAGTGAATTCTGGTGTGTTATCAGAATGTAGCGCTTCCGGGATACCAACATAGGGGAAGACATGGTGGATGAGGGCTTCAGCTACTGTCACAGTGTGGTGTTCTTTAGCTGGACAGGAGATGAGGAACTTGGAGTAGCTGTCTACGAACGTGATTATGTAATGGTAGCCGGCTTTCGGTGGTAAGGGGTCTACTATGTCCACGGCCTGGAGTTGCCCGGGTTTGTGAGCCGTGATTCTGCTGCCGGGGCTGTAGGTGCGGGTGATGTCCTTCCCGAGGGCACAGGCCCGGCAGGCTTGAACCACTTATTGGGCCAAGCTGGAGGGGCTTGCGGGCCAGTAGATGTCTCGAAACACCTGTAGTAATTTTTTTGTGCCCAGATATATCCCGTTGTTAGAATCGAGATGAGTCAAGGTGTCCAGGGCGGTGTTGGGGTCGTGTACGATGTAGCCTGTTTGTGTGAAGAGGTGATCACCTTGTCAGTTGAGTTTAGAAAAGACGTGGGCTGGTATCTAGTCTGGTCGATTATTATTTCGCCATTGTTGGGCCAGTTCGGAGGCGGTGTGGATGTATTGTATAGGGAGCCAGGAGAGGGCGTCGGCGTTCATGTGGAGCTTTCTGGTGTGATAGGAGATTTCGTAGTGGAAATCTTCTAGTGTCTCCCTCCATCTGATGAGCTGCACATTTTGGGTGTTGATTGTCGGAACCATTGGAGTGACTGATGGTTGGTGATGATGGTGACCTTAGTGCCAGACATGTAGGCCTAGAAATGCTCTAGGTTCCAGGTTATACTGAGGCACTCTCACTTGGTGGCAGCATAGTTCTTTTCAGTCTGGTGGAGGGTTCTGCTGGCACATGCGATAATGTGCTCCCGTCCTTCTTGTACTTGTGCTATGTCGGCGCCAATTGCAATGAGTGGCACGTCCGTTTATAGGCGAAATGGCAGGTTGTAATCAGGGAAGGCAATGACGGGGGCTATGATAAGTTTGTTCTTCAAGATGCTGAAGGCGGTAACTCTGTCCTCTGTCCATGTAAAAGGCTCTTCCTTTTTATTCAGGTCGTGGAGGGGCTTAGCAATGTCGGCAAAGTCCTTTACAAACCTCCGGTAATAGGAGGTTAGTCCCAGGAAAGCTCGGACTTCGGTTACGTCCTTTGGTATCCGTGATGACGTGGAGCTTGTCTGGGTCGAGGGCAATCCCTTCCTGGGAGATAATGTGTCCCAGGAAGGCAATGGAGTGTGCCGCCAGGACGCACTTGGATGGTTTAAGTTTTAACCTGGCTTGCCTGATCCGCTGTAAGACTTGCTTCAGGTGGTGGAGGTGGTCAGCCCAGGTCCTGCTGAAAATGATGATATCGTCTAAGTATGCAAGGCAAGTTTCTCACGTGAGGCCACTAAGGACGGATTCCATGAGACGCGAGAAAGTGGTAGGGGCATTGCAGAGTCCGTAGGGCAGGACGTTAAACTCATAGTGCCTCACGTTGCTGGTGGAGAAGGCAGTTTTCTCTCTGTTGGTGGGGTGTACTGGAACCTGCCAATACCCTGACTGGAGGTCCAAGTTGGAAACCATGATGCTCCGTGCAGGGGGTCAAGGGAGTCATCTATACATGGCAGGGGCATGGCATCCTTGGCAGTAACGTCATTGAGGCGTCGGTAGTTCACACAGAATCTCATTGACCTATCTTTCTTTTTCACTAGCAAGAAGGGGGAGGAAAACGGGCTGGTGGAGGGTGAGATGACACTGGCATCTAACATTTCCTGGACCTACCGGTCCTCCTCAGCTCGCTGGTGTGTGTGTGTGTGTGTGTGTGTTTTTTTGTCGAGATGGCTGGTGAATTGGTGGTCCCTTGGTGTGGATCTCGTGGGTCAGGAGAGTGGTGTGGCCTATGTCAGTTGGTCCTGATGCAAATAGGTCCTGAAAGTCCAGGAGCAGGTGGCATAGGCTGTCCATTTGGTGAAGAAAGAGATAGGGGGTAAGGGGGAGGGGGATGGGGGTGCGAGGGGGTGTGCAGGGCTCGGCCTCCTCCATTTCTCCCACGACTAGCCCCTTTGGTAGGGTAAGGGTGGTGGTGGAGAGGTTAGCGATGCGCACCGTATCGTGGTGGTGGGGGAGGAAGGTGGGGGGGAGTAGGCAGGAGGAAAGGGCCCCAGGGGGTAAGGAGGGGGAGAAAAGAATGGAGGTTCCTGACGGCCTGTTTAGTTGCAACCAGGCCTCATGTGATGAGGGATGGTGAGGGTGGAGGCGATGGTAGCGGGGAAGGTGAGGGCTGGGGGGAGGGGGTTGGGGAGAGGAACAAGGGGTCAGGGACCCCAGGGGGCGAGGGGCGGGGACCGGGGCCGGGGGGAAAGGGGGGCATGCATGTGCAGATGGGCTGGGGGCTGGAGTCGGCAGGTTTGTTAAACTGGAGTCACCGCCCGTGGCAGTGGCAGTCGATGCTTGTCTGGAGCTTTTGAAGAAGATCCAGCCCCAGGTATCCATCGTACGCCTGACAAATAGAGTAAAAAATGATGAAGGGGTGTAGTGCAGAGACATTTTGGTGTGTGTCTGCGTGCAGGGCCTGCGTTTCCCCACTTATGAGCAGGAAGCCATCCCCCGCGTTCACAAGGTGAGCTGAGGTGGGGAAAAGCAGGACGAGGGTCAAACGGTGGCGGGAGTAGAAATGACTGTATAGGCATGATCTAGCCGCTCCCATATCGACTAGCAGCCTTGCCTTTACCCCATTCAGTCTCATCTTGTTGTAGACTGAGGGGCGGTATTTCTGCGAGGTGGCCGCCACCGTGGGGAGGTGCGGGGGCGGCCCTATAAAATCCAGCTGCTGCGGTGTATCGTCGTCCTCGGGCTCCATTCCCCTGGGGTCTAAGTGGTTGTCTGTGGCGGTGTCACCCTCGATACCCTCATCCTCTAGGATCAAGGTCTTATGGCGTCCCTGCATTGTGGATTGCCTCCGAGTTGCTTTCAGCTGTTCCCTGATGTCGTGGAGGGGGCACTTAAATTACATTTATATTACAGTTGCATTTTACTTATACTAACTTATATTACACTTATATTACTTATATTATACTTATATTACACTTAAAAGTTATGCTTATATTACACTTAAATTTATGGCACTACACAGGTGCATCCTCCAGAAAAAAAAAATTGAACATCATAAGTCTTCATACAATGCATTCTTCTGCACTTCTTAGAGACATGTGTGCGGACGGGACAGACTTACCCAACTTGACTGTGAATTAATCTATGAACTCCAGATTAAGAAAGTATTCTCACTATCTGATACTCCCATATAAGTGGCACCTGTCGGTCCACGAATAATTTGCGTACCCCGGGGGGTCGCTTCTCTGTCACCAATGAACTCCTGAATATTCAGTAGAAAAATGTGCTCCAGTCAACCTCCTGCCTGAATGATAACATGGTCGTCTCACCTGGACAAACCTGTACTCTCGCTGCTAGGATCGTCCCAGGGGCACTTCCCATGCATACAACCTACTATCGCATTTACGCTCTCCATTCATACTTCCTTGTGCTTCCAGCTCTCCACCTAGTAACTGACGAGCACCTGTCAGGTCCTGAAGTCACTGTTACACCCAAGGCCGTGCTGACTGTGAGATGAGGGAGTTCTGCAGATTTCCCTCGAATTAAAGCAGCATAATATCTCCACTGAACTGGGCTACACCCATGACACATACTCCGATTAACCACAAACACGAGATTAAACTCTCTCTCTGAACTCGTGAACTACCACCATCAATAGTCAGACGGTCCGACCCGCACACACTTCCCTATCCAGCACTTAACTAAATATTACCATAACCATCTTATCAACACTTCATGACACTACAACAGTTTAACATTTACAAAAAAGAACAAAAACAAAAACAAAATCACTGGGGAGGACATTTCTCACAGGGCGGCAGTTACTCCATCATGACATTGGGAACAGGCCCAAGGGCTTCTTCCGGGGGTTCGAAAAGCCACTCTCCTCCTCTGCAACAGGGCCCTACCCGTCCTGGGGCTCCCTGCATCTCCTTCCCCATGGACATAACTTCCCCAACGCCCGCACGACCGTCCAACAGCTCCACCACTACAAATTCCCCACGCACCTCAGGCGCCATGTTTCTCCTCCATTCCGCCTCCATTTTCTCAGATGACACCGAGAGATGTGTCACAGTTTGCCACATACTGCCCAAGATTGTGATGTGTGTGTGGATGTTTTATTGTAAGGGGGAAACTACCTACTGAACAAGCTATGATGGTCCACACTATGAGAATTTCTCAATAACACTCTTACACTTTTAACTGTGGGAATATACCGATCAATTTTCGGTTTTATCACTACTATGAAAATTTTTAACCTTCCAGTTCTCAATATAAGATCAAGTGGGCCCTAGCATGTTATTACCAGTTCTATCTAAATATCCCACCGCTTTACCACCAGTGTAATAATGGAATTTTTGCCTACGTTATAAATTAATAATTCCACTGCTTTACCACCAGTGAACGATAAAATTTTTGATACTATATCAAATTATTAGTAATCCCACTGCTTAGCCACCAGTGTCGTGCCACGGATTTTAGCACTATAGAGAAATTAAATATCACACCGGGTTACCCACCAGTGTAACGGTAGATCCTTGACTATATGAATTAATTTGATATTTTCTGATTACTGATTACTACCGAGGAAGAAATCCTAGAATTATTTTAAAGTAGGCCTCATAAATTGATTACCACTAGAAAGAAATACCAACAGGTAGAAGTAGAATTAATCTGGTATGCTGCCACCACCTAGCGATTGCCAGGAAAGAAGTTATTAGTCCCGTACAGTGGAAGATGGGACACTGAGGCCTAAGAACAGTAATCAGGGTAGCGTGAGAAAATATGAGAGCGTGAATTTTATAGATAGTAACATACCTTGTGGGCCACTCGATCTCACAATCAACTTCCCAGAGGAATTTAGATCAAACACATAAGAAAATTTAATTATCTATAATTTACTATCCATAACTTACATAAAATAAAATTTACCTTCGAACACGAAAAAGTAACTAGTACGCAGTTATACTACAGTCTCTGATTCCTCCAGATTAACTGGGAAAAAATAATGCTCTCTCCTCCACAAAGAATAAAACAAGCTGACTCTCATTTCACGATACAAATCTAATTAATCTAGAGAATACCTCCACTGAAGTTCCCTGGGCTTTTACACTCAACAAGATGTTGATTATACTGCACACAGATGAATTACTCGCCCGAACATAATATACATACATTAAGAATACACACAACTCGACCTCTTAACCCTACACAAGGTACACAAGTAAAGAGAAAAAGAATGCTACAGAATTCTGGCGTGACTTGCATAAACCAGGGTCTCAAATGGACTCGTAGATTTTTTCCCAGGCTCACGACTTGTCACCAAGGATTACTCTAGATTTAGTATATTCACCCCTAATTTCCATGGGTTTACACAATTTGACATATCCATGTATATGTTCAGTTGCACAAGAATGATTCAATATATAATATCACAGCGCTTGCAATTCCCTGTATGTTAGAAAAAAAACACTACAAAACACACTCGCTTTTAACCAGAATATTTCACTTTAAGAGAAAAGGCTTTACTAAGTGGACCATACGAATACATAATCGACAACTATGCATAAAGAAATGAACTAAGTGGAACTGTGTAAGGGCTTTGGCAATCAGGACTACGAGTCTTTTCGTAGACGGCAACCAGACTTCATGACGCCACACCAACAACCTCTGTGGATGCGTCCTCTCTACGTGAGATATCAGCTCGAAGTCACATAAAGGAATTGGGGAATATTAACAGACAACTAACTATATATATATATAGATAGAATGAAAACTAATTATTGAGACGTAAGGGG
>JAGKTI010022626.1:0-15172 GCA_018397915.1 Birgus latro
ACATAGCATTAGACACACAGAGGCGCGTGAGGACGTGTTTTTTTGGCGCCCCGGATAGAACCACCCGCGTCAGTGATTGATTTCCGCTGCCCCGCCACGACTCCTGCCCGACCACAGTGATATTATATTTACTTTTAAGATTAATTAATTTAGTGGGAATACAGCACTATAATTCGATTGGACAAAATTTCCGATCGCCAAGCAGACCAGAGAAGATGAATGAAATTTCCTTAGATCTTAGATTTTGACATTAGAAATACTGTATACTAGAGATTATTACCTTCGTCAAAGAGGATGGAAGGAAGTCAAGCATTCACCCTTCTCTGTATGTCTTTTTGTGTACATTTCAAAAAGATGTTGCCGGCTTTTAATAACATTTGGTGGGTACGTGGCAGTGGGTCAAGGAAGAGTTACGTAGCTACTGAGCTGGATCATGATCAGGATGCGTTGACGGAGGTATGCACTCTCTGGTATTATGTAACAGACGAGATTAGGACCGTAGGATTACCTGACAATGTGAATCAGTTAAAGTATTCGTCTGGTAGGAGAGAGGAATTACAGCAGTGAATCATATGTTTTATTGGCGTTGGCGGATGTATTTTCTAGTTAACAGTGAATTGTTCTATTGGCCATCAGTAAATACAGCCATATTAAATTACAAGTTAATTGACATCTTCCTTAACTGCCTCCACTCCTTATAACCTCCCGACAGCACCAATACAATAACAGTGACACCCACACCATCTCAGGGTCATGTACGCCACCATTAACTTCTTGAATCCCATTACTTCTTTCGCTGTCCTGCTTTCTCCAGTCAGTTCGATTCAACTTTGGAGATACTGTACTTTCGAACTGGAGGGGTTATATATAGCCTTCATTAACCCCTTCACAACTTGGGTGGCTCTCCTGCACTAAATACGATCTTTTAACAGCAACACAAATAATATGTATATATATATATAAAAAAAACATCGTCCGACTGAAGACATAACACTGACCCATCTTGACCGGAAAAAAAAAGAGGTCGAGATGATGATGATGATGATGATGATAATTATGATGATGATAATGATGATGATGATGAGGTACAGTGACGTCTCAGGCTTCAGTTGTCCTCAGCAAACCGGATACACTAAGGACTGTATTTGTCGTTGCCTTCTGAAACTTCTTGACGCCACTTCCTCAGCGACTTACTTCACCTTTAACACAGCAAAACTCTCTTGCGTGCTTTTGACGCGGACTACATACAAGAAAATGTTAAGGTGTAATATGCACAGTAAATCGCCAAAGAAGAGGTACTACGGACTAAAAATTTTCACCCAGCACCAACGGAAATGCTGTGGATGCAGGTCATGAGTCTCCGCGGCCCCCACAGCGATCGACCTCCAGATCCTGCCTCTGCTTTGGCAATTTCGTAACACCTCTTCCTTGGCGACTTTTCCTGCGTATTACACCTCAGTATCCTCTTGTATGGTACTAATGCAAACTATGTCTATATTAAAACGATAGGTGTAATGTCCGAAATAAATCGCTAAGGGAGAGGTGTTACGAAGCCTCCCGCACGCCACCTCCCTTGGTCTCAGTCAGAGCGGTGTCATGGGGGAAGCCGTTGACCTTGGACCATTAGCAAGTCTCATCTCGAAGCTCTCAGACTTCCTGTGTGGGCGTCGCCGCTTCCGAGGGGTCCGGCCCACACCCCCTCACCCCCCCCCCTTGCCCCATACCCCCTGCCAAGCATCATCGCCGGTCAGACTATTGGACGAAGCTTGTTCACTTCCTATTACCCGCCCTCCTTCGCAGGCAACCGCTCTGACTCCTCGATGGCGCTTGTTTCCCCTTGGCTGAATAAAGAAAACACACACACACACACACAGTAAGGCATATAAACAGATACAATCAAACGCGTTCACTACAGCTTACACGCACACATACAAATTCTGACTGACAGGCACAGACAGAGACAGACAGATATACAGACACACATCCAGACCCGATTGTGTATGCTGGTCACCCCTTGCACATCACCATACATTGTCATTCATGTCAGAACACACACACACACACACACACACACACACACACACACACACACACACACACACACACACACACACACACACACACACACACACACACACACACAAACTGGAATTAACTGAGCCATGTTTTATGGAGTGCGGCTACAGAATTACGTAATCTTGTGTAATGTGTAAAGGCAACTGTAGAGTGTAGGGACAGGTGCAGAGAGTATGGGAGCGTTGGTGTAGTGTAGCGTGGTGTGGTATGATGTGGTGATGTAGTGTGGTGTGGTGTGATGTGGAGTAATGTGGTATAGTATGACGGAGCGTGGTGTGGCGTGGTGTGGTGTGGTGAATAATTAAGGTCAGTGTGGTATAGTGAGTAATACAGTGAGGTGGTAACTACAGTGGAGGCCATTAGATAATTTATTGCCTCGTAGTTGTGTCAAAAGTTAACAAGATTTTTTTCTTTTTTAATACAAGCCAACCACCAGACCCATAACGTCATTTTCGAGGCGTAGGAACCCTGGGCTAGGCTACCGAAGTCCAAAACATAAACACTGAAAGATAGGAGACCGGTCTAGGCACATCAGAAAAACATCCAGTCACCTTTGGAGGATTCGAGCTCTAGCGCATAAGCCACTACGCTAATCAGTTATAATAAAGACGTAGGGATCTCGCTGTATTTGCTCTGAAACCCAATTATGTAAAGAAATTATTGACCGCGGCTGTAGATAGGGTGTAGTGTGTGTGTGCTGTAGTGTGTAAGTGTGGTTGATGTGGTAGAGTGTAGTTGTGGTGTGGTGTGGTGAGCAGTGAATGGGTAGGTGGTGTGGGGTATGTGGTGAATGTGGTGGTGGTAGTGAATGTAGTAGCGGTGAATGTGGTGATTGGTAGTGGCAACAGTGAATACGATGATGGTGGTGTGGTGAATATGGTGAGTGGTGATTGAAGATGGTTGTAGTGGTGGTGGTGGTGGTGGTGGTAGTGAATGTGATTGTAGTGTTGTTGTTGTTGTTGTTGGTGGTGGTGGTGGTATTAGTGAATGTGATCGTGGTAGTGATGGTGGCGGTGGTGATAGTGGTGGTGGTGTAAGCGAGGTGTATCGGCCAGCGGGAGAGTGTAGCTTGGTGCAGAGCGAGGTGCTGTGGAAGTGTGTAGGGCAGTGTATTGGAAGTGTTTTGTGTGTGTGTGTGTGTGTGTGTGTGTGTGTGTGTGTGTTTGTTGTGTGGTGTGGTGTGGTGTGGTGTGGAGTGGAGTGTGCTGTGGTGTGGTGTGGTGTGGAGTGTGCTGTGGTGTGGTATATGTCGCGGCTGTTGTACTGTGGTGTGATTCTATGTGTTGGGCTGTGATGTACTGTGGTATTGTGATGAAAAGTGGTATGAAACGTTTTAGTATGAATGCAGTGTGGTATTTTAGCGATCTGAGAGTATAGCGATGTGGTGTGAAGTGGTGGAATGAGGTGTGGCATTGCGTGGTGATGTGGTGTAATGGAACGGGTATGGTGGTGTGGAAGGTGGTGTGATGGGGTAGCCTGTGGACTGGTGCATTATGAGAGTGGTATTATTTCTTGGTGTACTGGTGTATGAATTGTGGTACAGCACGCTGTGGTATGGATGTTATGTGGTGCAGTGTGGTATGGGTGTGGTGTGGTGTGGTGTAGTGCGATATGAGGGTAATGTATTGTGGAATGAATGGGGTGTAGTGATTTATGGGTGTAGTTCGGTGTGAGTGTACTGTGGTGTGAATGTAGTGAGGTACACCAGGCGTGGTATTGGGAAGATCACTTTCTTATGGGGGTAGTGTAGTGTGATATGGGTGTACTGTAATGTGGTATGGCTGAAATGTGGTGTAGTGTAGTTTGGTATGGATATATAGTACAGTACAGTACAGTGTGGTGTGGTGTAATTTGGAGTGGGTGTAATGCAGTGTTGTGTATTACTGTGTAGTGTAGTGTAGTGTGGTGTAGTGTTGTGTAATTTGGTATGGGTGCAGTGTGGTGCAGTGTAGTGTGGCATGGCTGGGGGCCACTACCAAGCCTGGGTGTCTGCGGGTGTAGCCAGGCCGCGTCTGCTGTACCGAGGGTGTAGGCTACAGAGGGAGGGGGGGTGGGAGGAGGGATGATGAGGTAGCGAGCCAGGTGTAGTCTACCGCCCTAGCCTAGCCTCGCCTGCCGCACTTTGCTGCTCATCTGCCTCACGCCTGCCTGCCTGCCTGCCTGGCCCTGCCCCCGCCCTGCACAGCTGCGAGGTCCTGAGCGCCCCCGGCCGCCGCTGCGACAGGCAGGGCCGCCGGGGCAGCGTGTGGCCGCAGGAATCTAGCGACATCTGGCACGCGAGTCACATGCCCGCGGCCGCCTTCCTACTACGGTCAGGACTCTTCCCAGCATGCTCCACGTCCCGACCCGCCCCGCTGGCTTCGGCTCCCCGCAACACCCTCCTCCGTAGATATCACCACAAAATTCCCCCGATGGTAATAATTCCTGAGCTACATGGGTCCGTTCCTCCGCAGGGTCGTGGCCGGGTGTCCTGGGTGGGGGTAAACGAACGTCGCATACCTCACCCCAAGCCAGGGTCACACGCGAGCCTCTGAACCCGCCATCCACGAGCAAACTATTGCAGTGTTTTTTACATCTGAAAATCAGAATACCACATTTTTTTTCCTATCCACCAGAATATTAATCTACGCAGCGATAAAACACATTCCACCGTTGTGTCAGAGGGGCGGGAAAGTAGTGGTGATAGAGAGGGTTAGGCCAGACCCATTACCACAATCTCCATAGACCTACCACCATCGCAACCACCACCACCACCACAACCACCAACATCTCGGCTGGAAATCTTGGAAGGTCCGCCATGATCGCCCTACGGAATTTTGGGTGCATAAATTAAAATGCCGAGCCACGCAGCTGTCCGCCCGGCCTCATCCCGCAGCGCTGCCCAGGAAATATGCCACGAATTCTTTGCCGTTTTGTCCGAGCCAGTGAATTCCTTGGCTCGGGAGTATCCACCACCACCACCACCACCACCACCACACTATTACTACTATCATCACCACCACACCATACCACACCACACCTTACCACACCACACCACCACTACGTCCAAAACCACCACCACCACACAGCCACCATCACCATCACTACTACCACTATCACTGCTACCTTATCACCATAACTACCCTCACTGTCACCACCACACCACCAGCACCACCACCACATCACAATACACAACACCACACCGCACTGCACCACATCACACCACACCACACCACCACACCACACCACACCACCACCACCACTCCTGCTGTCATGGCAACCCAGTACCCGTATTCTCGAAGGCATGGGAGGCTTCTTAACACCTCTTGCTTAGCGATTTGTTTTCCTTACGACACTTTATGATTCCCTTGCAGGTTTTTGTGGCTTTTTAGTACGAACATAGAGAGGATAAATAACGTAAAAGGTACAATCAAACAGGCTATACGCAGAATACAAAACTAGCAAGGAAGAAGTGCAAAATACAGTATATTAAACCAACGAGAATACGACTGTCCATATTTACAAACAGACTTACGACTAATTCCCCATCGTAACTAAGATTTTTTGTTGTAGGAAGAACAAGGTACATGGGGAAGCTTCTGGTCTCCCTTCCTTGTTCCTCCTACGAAAAGAAACCACAGAATACTAGAGGACGTATTCAGGAAGCTCCCTTAACACTTTCTTCTTACCGGATTATTCTAGTCTGTGATATTTAAGTAAACTCTGTCACTCTTACGAAGATATTAGTTGCATGCAAGATTATCAAGGTGCAATATGGAAAACAAATCGCTAAAGAGAAGGTGTTAATGCAATCTCAAGCCATTTAGGGTCATATTCTCGAAGGCTATGAAGGTACGTCTTCCTTACTAGCATATTATTTATCTGGTACGTTAATAGATTCTTGTATAACGCGCGCGCGCACACACACACACACACACACACACACACACACACACACACACACATACAAACGAGAATAGTGCGGTGTAATATTCAAGATAAATCGCCAAGATAATGATGCTACGAAATCTCCAAATCCATAACGTAAACAGTCCCGTGTGTGTGTGTGTGTGTGTGTGTGTGTGTGTGTTGTAGCCTTGATGATTAAACGTGTGTGTGTGTGTGTGTGTGTGTGTGTGTGTGTGTGTGTAGTAGCCTCGACGGTTATATTTCATTTAGTAAGCTTAATCCTAGTCACGAAGAAGTGCTGTGGAAAGGATGTAGAGCCACGGCATTGTCTATTCCGCCAAGACCTACGCGTGAAACAAGCTGCAAAAGGACGAAAATCTGGGCCAGCTTAAGATGAAAAAGGTGTAGTTATCTTTTAGTTATCCTTTTATCGGGTAATTTAATCGTTATCTTTTTATCGGGTACTTTAATCTCTTTCTATCGGGTACTTATATTTATCGCAGTCACCCCCTCATTAAAATCTCATCGGCTATCGTAACGTCTCTTCCTAAGCGATTTATTTTTCTCATTACACCTTACTATCCACTTGTTTACATTAAAAAAAAATATGCTAGGGTGTAATCTGTAGACTAAATCGCAGAGGAAAAGGTGCTAACAAGCCTCCTACGCCACCTGGAATACGCGCCACAATCTCGGCTGACGCGTGTTGCCGAAGGAATGCGTATACGGCATCAGCATGCGTTATCCTGAAGCTCCTGTTCCTTAGCGATTTATTCTGTGTATCGTACCTTAGCAATCTCTTTTATGTGTATGGCGTCAGTGTTCGTTATCTTGCATTCCTTTTTATCTCACATTATACTCTCTCTCTCTCTCTCTCTCTCTCTCTCTCTGGAACCGATTGGGCCTAGAAAATTTGTATCTAACCGTCCAGACTCTCTCTCTTTAATTTCAGTACAATGAATTACCAAAGGCTCTCTCTAAATCCTCACCCCCTACCCTCCCAGTTCCAAAAGTCTCTCCTAAGCTGAATAAAATCGTCTGGAGGAAGCAAAATTGAAAAAAAAGTCAACGAGATAAAATGAATAAAGCTAGTATGAAGGTGGGTGTTTGTGTATAATGGGGGCCAGGGATTTGAAGTTTGTGAATTAATGAAGGCTGTGAATAACCCGTCCAGTTCGAAAAATCGTCCTTAAAATGGATGGATATGTCCTAAAATGAATACGTATGTCCTAAATGGATACATGTCCTAAAATGAATAGATGTCCTATAATGAGTGTCCTAAAATGAAGATGTCCTAAAATGAATAAATGTCTAAGTTAATAAATGTGTCCTAAAATGAAGATATGTACTAATATGAATAAATATGTCCTAAATGGATAAATGTCCTAAAGTGAACAGATAATTCCAAAAATGAATGTGTCCTAAGGCTAATAAATGTGTCCGAAACTGAATAAATGTATCCTAAAATGAATGAGTCCTTATATTAATGGATGTGTCCTGGAATAAATGTTTCTAAAATGAATAAATATGTCCCAAAATTAATGTGTCCTAAAATCAATGTCCTAAACTGAATATGTCCAGTGAAATAAAATTAAAAGTACATCCTTGAGGCTAAAAATAATCTTGGTATAAGGATGGTGTTTATGCAGAACGAAGGGTTAGGGATGGATGTTAAGGCAGGTGAGGAGAGGGAGGGAGAGGGAATAGAGAGAGGGAGAGGGAACAGAGAGAGAGGGAGAGGGGCTGGAGAGAGAGAGAGAGGGAGAAGGGCTAAGGGGAAGGGCTGGAGAAAGAGGCAGAGGGAGAGGGAAGTGGAGAGAGGTTGAATACAAGGAGAGGGATAGGGACTATTGAGAAGGAGAGGGAAAAGGTAGATGGTTAAGTAGAATGAGAGAGAGAGAGAGAGAGAGAGAGAAGGAGAAAGAGAGGGAGAGGGAGAAGGAGAGAGAAACTGAGAGGGATAGGGGCTGGGTAGTGTGGTAGTGGTGGTGGTGTGGTGGGGCCTGAGGGAGAAAAGAGAGTATTATGGAAGGCAGGAGCATTACCCAACCTGAGGGGGATGGGGGAGGGAGGGCTGGATGGCTGGCTGGTCGGCGGGCTGGGGAAGGGCAGAGATGGGGAATTAAGAGGCTGGGGAGGGAACGGGGAGGAGGGAGGAGGAAGGAGAACTGAGGAAGAGGCTGGGGGAAGGGGAGATGAGGAATGAGGGAAAGGAAAGGAATTAAATGAGAAACTTGGGTATGAGAGGGGAATGAGGAATGGGGTAGGAGAGAATGGGGAATTAGGAAGATGGGGAAAGGAATGGGGAGGAGGAATGACGAAGGGAAATTATGAGAAAGACTGGGGAAGGAAATGAAATGGGGAGTTAGGAAGGGGAGGGGGTTGAGGAATGAAGATGGAGAAAGGGAGGGATGGGGAGCTGACGGAGACTGGGGAAAGGGTGGGTGGTGGAGGGGATGAGGAATGAAAGCAAGAATGTGAGAAAGAAGAGGAAGCAGGTATTATAAAGGGATGGTTAATGAGAGGGGATAAAATGTTAATAGAGGGACTGAAGAGGGAGGGAGATAATAAGAGATGAAGGTAGGTAAGAAAAGAACGAAAAATTAAGAGAAAATCTGGTGAAGAGAGAGAAGGATGAGGAATGAAGACTGAGAGGAGGATGAAGAATAGAGAGGAATTGGGTACAGCTGAGTTCAGAAGCTCTACGTACAAAGGCTTCATGTATCAGTCTTTGTAGATGCAGAAGTGGCTGAGTAGCACTACATTCTTATATTTAAATTCTGCCTCCACTTGATGATATTATTTTATTTAGGAGTGACTTTTTTTTAATCAGAAAGGGTTAGCTACAGCTTTTATTAACTCTGCATTATCAGAGGGGTTTCACAAGCTGAAGAGAATAGTCTGGCAGTAGAAAGGATGAGGTATAGATGACGTCCTCAGGCTGATGAGGTTGATGTGAGAGGAAAAATAAAGGAAGAGAAGAAAGAGGAAGGAAGATGGAACTGAAAACAATATGCGGAAGAAACCTGTGAAGCAGACGGGAAGAGGAAGATTGAGAGGGGCGAGAACAGAGAGGGATCCAGGCCTACCGTTTATCTGATATCACTTTCCCGCCAATAATTAACACTTAGCCTCCCATGACCCACTCAGTAGCGTTGTGCTGATTACGTGCAGGTAAATTTTTTCCATCACGATAAGGCTAAGATACCGATATTATCACTCAGGTTCTCAACTCACTCTCAGTTGAATAAAAAAAAAGCGAGGCATCTGCTGGAACAGAATACCAGAGTTGTGCCGATCATCAGAGGGGTTAATCGGGTGAAATCTCTAGGGTCTGGCCATTCCCGTCGGGTCGGTTATTTCCATTCCTGGCCCTTATTAATATTATGTCTTCATCGGGCGTTTCATAGAGAGGCTGGGTAGGAGACCGAGAGAAGGATGGACGTATAGAAAGAGGGGGAGGGAGAGACGGAATAAAGGATCCAGAGTGACGAGCGGAAATGTAGGGTGGAAGAGAGGAACGGAACAGAACCTGAATCCTTTATTTTCTCTAACGTTCTGGGTTACATAGACCCTACACTTCGGAGAGATTTAACACGGCTCTGTCTCTCTTTATTCCACACTTCGGAGAGACTGAACACGGCTCTGTCACCCTCTGTTCCACACTTCGGAGAGACTGAACACGCTTCTGTCAGTCTTTCTTGTCTCTCTGAAGATGGGTTCTGTGTAGCCCGAAACGTTAGAGAACATAAAGAACTCAAGCTCTAACCTGTGTCTCACTCCCACCCAACAAGACGGGGTAACCTGCAACAGAGAACATAGGAAAGCAAACAGCAGCAGATTTATTGGTCCGTCAGAGTCTGTTTGATAGAAGGACAGTAACACCTGAAACAAATTACTCTGCGATTTAAAGACGGGATGGAAAGACAGGAAAGAGGGAGAGAGGAGGGAGGGGGGGGGACGGAAGAAGGAAAGGTGGATATGTGAGGTTTGAGAGAGGGAGAGAAAAAAAAATCAAGGAAAGGAGAAAAAAGGGGGGAGAGAGGAGGAGAAATGAGAGGGATGGACGGACGAGTGTAGACTGTTCCCTTACGATCAGTTCTCTGTCTTAAGTATGGTTTGTTATTTGTAGGAAGGACAAGAACGGGAGAGAATAAAATCTTATGTCCACTGTTCTTCCTGGAAAACCAATTCTTAGTTACGAGGCAGCTGAATGTTAGTCTCTCTGTGTCTCCGGGCCTAAAATTGAAGTTCGCGGCTCAATCATCGTATCGTAGGACCAGAAGAGTACTCAGTGGAAGACGATATTGGCCAGAAATCAGTGTCATCCGTGTTGGCTGCTGCGGATTTACCACAATGATTTTCAATGACCATAAGGAAAATACGATGAGACGTTTTTTACCACTGATTTTCAAAGGCTATAGAGAATATAAAAGAAGAGATGACAGGACATTTGAGGTCGATTGTACCAAGAGGAGAGTGTGTGGTAAGGAAGAGTGCAGGGCGTAAACAATGTCCATCAGGCAAAGAGCGTGTCTGCCCCGTACCCTGACGTGACCCCTTAGAGCTGTGAATGGACCTGTGTGAAGCCATCTCGGGATCTATTCACAAATTCTCTTGGGCGTAAGTTGTGTTAAGGATTGTTGGTCTATGCTTTTGTCCTGCCTCATACATCTACCGAGCACTTCAAATCCAAATTAGAGTAGATAGTAGCCTAAAGTGAAAATATTTGGCTAGGCAAAATGACTTCTTAGAAAAATAATGGTTTCACTTCTGTAAAGACTCTTGACTCATAAAAATTGGTTAAGGCAGTTTTTATAATGTGGTCTCGGCGTCCATCTCTGTCTGTGATCTCAAATAGATTATCAGAAAAACTGTCTTCATAGCAAATCAGTATTATCAGAAATGTATAGCTTTACTTTTTCCTTTTTCTTTTTTAAACACTGACTTGCACTGAAGTCTAGGTTTGAAAGTTATGGTAATTTTATAAGTAAAAAATAAGTGTATAAATAAGCATCATATGCACAAGTGAAGCATTAAGAAAGTTTGTACAGTAATTTGGCCACCCAGGGGCGATATTTATGAACTCTCTCCATCTTAAGTCGTTCATAAGACTGACTGTAAATACTGTACATACATTTGTTTACACTCATCCATTTACCAAACACTTCGCAATCTAATTACAGTAAAAAAAATGTATATGGAATATTTAAAAAGATCCGTCATAACAGATAACTGTTATGGAGACTGGTTAATGATAAATACTGGTTAGGTTCCTTTATAAATAGGCCCCCTGTTGTGTATGAATATGTGAATGGCTTAATCAGAGTCCAGGCAGCTCCCCGGCACATGCTCATTACCACAGCCTCATCTACACAACACAGCACACCTCACACCACCTCCAGCCTCTCTATTGTTGGCTGAGAAAGGCATGTGGTTCTGTGGGTGCTAGGGATGTGACACTCTGAAGATTTAGCTAGTGAGGAGGCTGGAGAGAGATGAATAATGCGACACGGTGAAGATTTAGGCTACACGAAGGTCAGAGATCGGTAAAAATACACCTACTTTTTGTTTCGAGAAGGATGTAGCGTCTCTGGAGGCAAGGGATGTGACAGCCGAGTTTACAATTGCTGCACAGTGAAGATTTAAGCACAATTAAGATTTAGATAGTGAGAGGCGAGAGGAAGAAAAAAATAGAAAAGATTTAGGTGGCAAGGAGGTGAGAGGTAGGTTGAAAAATTCCAACATAATGAAATTTCGGTAGCGGTGAAGCAGGATGTTAATTTACCTACCTTTCTATCTCTCTATCTTTCTATCTATCTACGTCTATATTTATGTACCTATGTATGTATGTATATCTTTATCTATCTCTCTATGTCTATCTTCATCTGTCCATCAATCCGGTCATTCATCTCTCGCTATCTATATAAGAGACAGACAGAGAGGGGAGGAGCGACAACAGAGCTACTACCCGCGTCGTGCCTGCGTCGGCGTGATGCAGTGGCTCAGGGTTATGGTCAAGGGGAACTAACTGCACTTCACCCTGACTTTTTATACTCTGAACACGCTGCACTGACACTCAATCATTGCTAGTTTCTTACACACTTCCTCACAGCCATTCATTCATTCGCACTTCCTCACATTCACTCATTTATTCGTGCTCATTTTTAAAGCATTTTCTCACACTTATTGTTCGTCTTTCTTTACACACTTGTTACTTTTTTTATATTAACTTCCTCATACTCAGCGATTTTTTCCCTTGCACTTTACGACTGCACTTCCTCGTACTCAATTATCTCCCTCTTTTTTTCGCTTTTTTTATTTATTTATTTTTTTTACTTCCCAACACTGCCTCATTCTTATATTTTTTTTCTATAAACAATCACACCGTTATTTGTTTATTTATTTATTTATTTTTTCATACACACACCAACTCACTGTTCCTCTTCTATTCGTTTCACAGATGCAACTACGGTTATATTATTTTTCCTTATTATTTTTCCTACTACAGGTTACAAGTTTCATTTTACTCTTCTCACTGAATTAATTATGCTTATCCATTCTTCACTTAATTTTACTTTTGATTTTTTTTTTTTTTGCGTTAAAGATTTGTATTTTTTTTTTTCCAATGTTACCACCCTCAGATATCTATGACTCACTCTCAGCTGAATAAAATCGTCTGGCGTCAACTGGAATAGACTGCTAGAGTTGTCCCGACCATGACCTCGTGTTTTCTGAAGCACGGAAAAAAACCCCGTCATTATTCCACCTTCGGTCCTTCCTAAGTTGAATAAAACCGTCTGGAGAGAGCGAGAATTAAGCACAAGTGACGTCCTCGTGCTCAGGGGTTATTTAACATTCACGTGCTCGCCCAGTAAGAACGGCAACGCACATAGGCTAAAGAACAGCACTCCATATTTTCGACTATTGGACTGGATGGACTGCGAATTTCAACGCGGCAGTAAGTACGGATCTCTGGGTGGTGGCGGCTGAGGTCGTATCAGTACTGGGCCTTACCATTTTATCATGGCGTCTACTCTAGTACTCTATTCCTGCTAAAGCCACACGATTTTAGCCAGTTGATGGTGAGACATAGGAGCCTGAGTGTGTTAATATTGCCAACATTAACCTTGTCATGGTCGGGGTAATTCTAGAACTCTATTCCATCTAACGCCAGATGGATATATATAGCTCTGAAACGATTACTGCATAGAGAACTTAGAGTGGCGTTCAGTTTTCATGATAAATAAATGCCCAGGCAGTAGTTTTCCTTCCTTTATATTCCTAAGTCTGGATATAAAATGTTTCAAACTTGCCATCGAACCGAGCACCTGGAGACTTCAACGCGGTAGTAAGTACGTATCTTTAGGTGGCTGTGGAGACTAATGTTTTGACACTAGCTTGGCCTAAAATTGCCATCTCTCCACCCTGAAATCTGAGCTATAACAACAAGCTAGTACTTCAACCTGGTGCTAGTCACGAAAAAGTGCTATTGAAAGCATATAGAGCTTCGGCATTGTCTTTTTCTACCGCAGACCAATTTTGACGATAAATCAGTGTCCATAACAGTTAATCATTATAAACAGTCGTTCTGTTTCATCGATTTTCTTTACTATTCGCTCTAAGAAAAATGCAAAGTGTTTGGCTGTGGCATAAGCGAAAATAAAAGTATAAACAAGCAATCTTATAAACAGCCTAAAGAAGGTTTGTAAATATGAACGAGGGATGAGGGAGACATTTATGAGCAGGAAAACTTTAAGCCACAGCGATAAAAACTAGGAATAATTATATGAAGTTTGGAAATAAGTTTGTCTTTGAGAATGGGTACAAATTCTGGGTATATTGGCCATGAATAAACAGTCCATCCATCTATCCATCCATCCAGACACCCATCCATTTATCTATCCATCCATCTAGCTAGACAGACAGACATCCATCCATTTATCTATCCATCCATCCATCCAACTACCCAGCCAGACAGCCAACTATCCATCCATCTATCAATCAATCCATCCAGTCAGCCAACCACCTACCCACCCATCCATCCATCCATCACCTATCCATTTATCCATCCATCCATGCATCCACCCACCCATCACACAGTCCTGCGTGATGTAAGCAGTGCGTCGGGGCAACTCAAAATAAACGAATCTTGAAATTTACTTTTTATTTATTTTTTTCTGTTTTATCTGGAAGGAACAGGTTTTGCTGCCTGTAAACTTTTGGGTGTTTATTTATTTATTTGTTACATAAAAAATAAAAATAACTGCGAAAATCGACCAAGGTAGGAGTAAACGCAATGTGTATGGGTAATAATCGTCAGCACAGCAAACAAACAGAAACAAACAGCAAACAAAAACAAAACAAACAAAGCAAGCAAACACAAAAAACAGGAAATACAGCTAACAAACACAACAGACAACAAATACAACAAACAATAAATAAAAAACATACAACAAATACAGCAAACACACACAGCAAACAAGCAAAGTAAATAAACACACCAAACGCACCAAACAAAGCATCAAACATCTCAAACAAACACTCCAAACAAAGCGTCAAACATCTCAAACAAACATTCCAAACAAAGAGTCAAACACATCAAACAAACACACCAAACAAAGCATCAAACGCACCAAACAAAGCATCAAACACATTAAACAAACACACCAAACAAAGCATCAGACACTTCAAACAGACACACCAAACAAACGCATCAAACAAGCACACCAAACAAATCATCAAACATCAAACAAACACACCAAACACCAAACAAAGCATCAGACACATCAAACAAACACCCCAAAGAAACACATGAGACGACCCAAGCGTAGTGGCACGTACACAACCGCAGCTAATGGCAGAGACAAACACGGATCCCCCGCATAAAAAACGCAGGATAATATTGCTCACACTTTTGGACGAGGGTGTTAAGTAATATCGAAGAGGCGTAGGCGGCAGCAACCCCTTCAGTGCGAGGAGGTAGTCTTGTATTCTGTTGTGCGTACCTTCAGACGATTTTATTCAGTTTAGGGTGGTGGTGGTGGTGGTGTTGTAGTAGTAGTAGTAGTAGTAGTAGTAGTAGTAGTAGTAGTAGTAGTAGTAGTAGTAGTAGTGGTAGTAGTAGTAGGCTCATCTGAATGCAAAGCTAGTGGATTGCAGGTTGAAGCTGACGCGTTCCTGCAGCCACCGTCCTCCTTTCGGTGGA
>JAGKTI010022627.1:0-15171 GCA_018397915.1 Birgus latro
TATCTTCTTGTTTGGAATCTGCCGCTCATCCCTTCCCTCCTTCCTCTCACTACGCTCCCAATCCTCGCACCTTCACGCTAACCATTTCCCTCTTCAGGTCATTAATTATTCACAAATACTTTTCCTCTTCGATTCAGGGTTCCTATGCGTATACTGAGCTTTTTATAACAGACATTGCTAACAAACACACAGCCGTGCCTTAATGCCTGTTTCATACCTCTCCCCCAACATATATTTTTCATTCTTTCTTCTCTCAGATTTGCATCATCATCATCATCGTTGGATTGCAGTTTCCCTTAGTGCTTGTTGGTTGGTTGGGCCAGTATAAGAAGCTGTCAGAAAAGTACTCCACGCTGATGCTTTTGAAATTCTCCGCTTCATCTCCCTGGCTAAATCATCCATGACACATCACTTCAGATCGTTTGAGGGCTACCGTAAAATATCAGATTAAGCTTTTACCTGCAGATTATTTCTTTTGTTGAATATAAACGTTGAACATCTGACGGTAACTAGAAGAAAGTCCTACGCGTTCCAAGGCAGGGGAAGTATCTGTTTAGACAGTTTATAAAGATTCATGTGCATTATTTAACAGAATCGTGTGACTGTAACCAAAATGAAACTCCAGTTGTATCCATTGCTTACGCATGTGTTAAAAAATGGCGGATCTAATGTCATCGGCACCTTTATGCACATTTCATCTCGTTATGTCTGTCATTTTGGTGCTACTTTCACTTTCTCAACCTCCATACCTCATTTTTCAATCATACATTCACCATACCCTGCCATCTCCTCGGTCTGCCACGCTGCCCTCTGCCTTCAGATTTTCTTACCTAAAGGTTTTCTTCAAGGTACATAGACCCATTCTCGTCACATCGCCGCACCATCGACGCACTTTCTCAGTTACTGTACCTTCCAGCTATGTCCAGATTAGGTTCATCTACGTAGTCCGTATAATTCTTCGACTTAGTCCTTTCCTCTACTTTCACTTCTGATTTGTGTGTGTGTGTGTGTGTGTGTGTGTGTGTGTGTGTGTGTGTGTGTGTGTGTGTGTGTGTGTGTGTGTGTGACCTCATCGTCATCCATATGATACATTAGATACAGTATTTGCATTCAGTCACTCATACAAACATACATACATAAATACGTACATACATACATACATATTATATTCTGCTCACCGCCAGTCTTTCTCTTCTTACAATCATCTATATGTTTATCAGATCATCTATCCAACTGTCTCTTTGTTTGTTTGCTTATTTGCACGTCTGTATAAATCCATCTGTTAGCTATCTGTTAATCTATCCAATGTTGGCGTATTACCCTAACTCCCCTCACCCCTAAAACATTTAAAGCATGCCACACCTTCATTGCACATTCTCTTTCCTCCTTGTCTCTCACACACCTCATTCAACTTACACTTTCCATTCTCCTTCACCTTCCATACCTTGATTTCTCCCAGCTCCTACTTCCTTTTATTTCTCGTCTTCCACTCCCCTCTCATCCAGCACCTCCCGCCTCCCTCACCCTTTAGTTCACACATTCAAGGCCTTTTCGATTCTACGCCTCCCACTCCCACTTGCCTATCAGTCCTCCTCACCTTACAGTTCACACTTCTTTTCACCTCACACCGTATCCTCACTCTACTTGGAGTCACAAGCTGAATAAGTCTCCTATAGATTTGCTGTCACGCCTTGAGTTTCCCTACCATAAACCTCACTCCTTCTATTCAACCTCTCCCTCTCCCTCTCCCTTTCCCTCTCCCTCTCACCCTGTCTCCCTCCCTCCCTCTCACCCTGTCTCCCTCCCTCCCTCTCACCCTGTCTCCCTCCCTCCCTCTCACCCAACCTCTCCTTATCCCTCTCACCCTATATCTCCCACTGCCTTCTTTCCAGACACCTCACCTATTGATTCCAGTCCCACACCCTGCATCTCACACCCTAACACCTCCTTTCCCTTTCACCAGCACGATCTCTAAACCAGCTGCTTAAGTTACACCACCGCCACCCTCCTTACCGCCCTTAGTACTGCTACCACCTGCTTGCCTGATTATCTCACCTGCCACACACCTATTCATTAGAGCGTCACACACCTGTCCAATCGGGGCCGTCACACCTGAGCGCCGAGCCGTGTGTGCTAGTGTGTCATTGTTGTTGTGATTGCTGCCAGTGTTATTAATGGTGGTGTTATTAATGTCATTGTTGAAGTGGTGTTATTATTGATTGCATGACCTCTGTAATTGTTTTTTCTACGTACCCTCGATAGTGCTAATTATGTTGTTAACCTCCTAGGATGATGACACCTTTTTCACTGTATTATTGTTATCTCCACTCGGTCTTATTCATTTCAAGACACTTCGATGTAACCTTCATTAACCCCTTCCACTACTGGGGTAATCTTTCTTAAGTAAATAAAATCGCTTGGTACTTGTAAGAATGAAATAAAAATGACGTCATCGGGTAGAGAGGATTAATGTATGCTGTAGAAATTAATTTGGTATATTTGTTCACAGGTGAGTGTGAGGGAAGACATCTCCAAGGACATGGTGTGAGTAGGCCTGATTCCTTTACTGCATATCATCATCATCATCATCATCATCATCATCATGGATTTTGTTACTTTGTTCTATTACTCTCTGACATATCGGTATAGTTCTGCTGATGGTAGCGACCATCATCCACTCACATGATGTAGTGCTGCCTATTTCTTCCTTCACTTTTCTTATTCTCTTTCTCTGTATGCCCTCCTCTTTACCTGTTTCTCCCATCCATCAGGTCACTTTTTATTCTTCTGTCCGCTTCAGGTAGCTGTGAGCTGAGAGACAAAACTAATGGTTTGCTGCAGCTTAGGAAATCATTTCCAACGTTGGGTGGTAACCATATGACCAAATCACGGGGTGAGGTGGAGCCTGTTATGGTGCCTCTGTTAAACTGGGTGGAGACACAAATGAGACGTCCATCCAGGTACCAAACCTTCACACTTTTCTCCGCGGCTCGCTGTAGCGCGGTGCTGTCTTCTACAAGGCACCATCTCTTCATTACGCAGAATGGTCCATGTGTGCTCATATCTTCCGATCTCGATATGAGCTATTTTTTTTGCTTGCCTGCGGTTGATGGGTCTGCTCGGCCAGACAGACCAGGGTAACTTAACAACATCAGCAACAAGAACAATCACTGTTTTATAAAGTTAATGCAGATCCATGCTGCTGCTGTTTTATGTAACGTGTAATATACTGTGTATACTGCATCAACACCTCCGCTTCTGCTGCTATTATTATTATTATTATTATTATTATTATTACTATTATTATTATTATTATTATTATTATCATGATGGTGATGATGATAATGATTATGATTACTATTACTTTTATTGTTATTAGCTCAACCTTGAACTAAATCTGCTTTCTACTTCTAACAGTAGCCTACTAATTGTGTTAGTCATTCTTCTTCTGACATTCTTTTCCTCCTCCTCCTTCTTCTACTACTACTACAACTACTACTACTACTACTACTGTTACTACTATTGCTGCTACTACTACTACTACTAATAATAATACCACTATTGCTACTACTACTGCAGTAGTAGTAGTAGTAATAGTAATACTAGTATTAGTAGTAATACTGCGCTTATTTAGTAAATAACGTTTTTTTTAAGAGACAATATATGGGGGAAGGAAAAACAAAGGATTAAAAAAAAAAACAAGTCCAACTGCCTAAAGGCATCCTCCATTCATAACACATTTATAACAAATGGTTTTAAATAAAAGTGAATTAAATGTTTGCGGGAATCAACTCCCAGGAAGTGAATTCCAGAGAGTAGTAGTTCTGGGGATAAATGAATTTTGATAAGCAGAGGTTCTGCATTGCGAGGGAGAGAGTGTGAGTTCATGGGTGCTCCCAGCTGCCCGAGTATTTCGCGAGAAACTGTGAAGGGGAGGCACAATTGAAGTAAGTTCGTCAGAGCACTTACGGTAAAAATATCGGTAAAATAATGCTAAAGATGCAACATCTCCACGTACTGATAATGGAGGAAGGTGCTGCGTAATGGCAGGATTATTGATTAATCTAATGGCCTTATTCTGAATTTTGTCTAACTGCGTCAGTGCAACCACTCCACATCCACTCCACAGTGGCGAACAGTATTCGATCTGAGAACGCACATGACTTGTGTATATTGTGGCTAACTGCTCGTCAGTGAACAATTCACGAACTCTGAACAGAAGTCCCAATTTTTTAGAAGCATTTTTAGCATGGGATTTAACATAAGGTGTTCAGCTTAGGTTGGTGTTTTTAGTGTGACACCTAGGATATCAACTGTAGTGGATATGGGAATATTGACATCATTTAAAATTATATGGGAGTCTGTGGGATTCTTTCTGTTGGAGAAATTAATGTATTTAGTTTTCTGAGCATTAAATGAGACCAGCTTTGTTTGTCCTCATTGATTAATTTTAGAAAGGTCTTGTTTCAGAGAAATTGCAGCGTTTATCTGGGAATTTATAGTATCAGATTGTGTCGAGTCATCAGCATAAGAGTGTACTGGGTTGGGAGTGACGTATAGGAGGTCATTTATATGAATGAGAAAGAGGGTTGGGGCCAAAACTGATCCCTGAGGTACGCCAGCATTTATAGAATGAAACTGGGAATAAATTTCATCTGTCATGACCCGTATTTTTCTATTGTGAAGATAAGAAGAAATTAGAGGAACCAGTGATGCAAGGCCATAGTGTGACATCTTAGACAATATGGCCCGGTGCCATACTCTGTCAAATGCTTTTGAAGTATCAAATGCTATCGTGTGTGTGTCGCCATGTTGGTCTATTGTTTTGTTATTAAGATGGGTAAGAAGGCAAAGATGCCTACAGCTGAACGTTCTTGTCTAAATCCATACTGCTGATCATTGATTAATTTATTGATTTCTAGTTGCTTGACTATGTGTCTGTTTATTAGTGTCTCAAAAACTTTACCGAGAACGAAAGTTATAGCGATTGGTCTATAGTTTAATGGATTGGAAGTGGCCCCCTTTTTAGGAACAGGATGGATATTTACTTCTTTCCAAGAGGCTGGAAAACTTGAGGTACAGATACATAAGCGGAAAAAATTTGCCAATACAGGAGCCAACACTATGGAGCAATTTTGAAGTACTATTGAAGGAATTTCATTTGGACCAGTAGCTTCTCTACTGAGAGATTCTGAAATACAGCTTGTACGTATCTTGTGTGAATCTTGAAAGGGGGTATTTGAGGGGAATCAAAATCAAGTACAGGAATAGTGTGATTTTCTGTATTTAGGGTTGAGTTTGTTGAAAAAAAATATCAACAAGAAGGTTGACTGTTTCACGTGGGTCACTTACTAGATTTCCATTGAGGGACTGTAACGGTGGAATGGAAGAGGTCGTAGTGAAGTTAGATTTGAATGAATTAAGGGTAGTCCAGAATATTTTGTTATCATTTGGTTTGTTTAGTAGTTGGTTAGCTTGTCTATGAAAAAGTTTGATTTAGAAAGATTGATAATTGTTTTGGCATGGTTTTTGATATTTCTATAACAGTTAAAGGCTTCTTTAGTTTGGTCCTTGTATAAGTGTTACAGGCTATTGTTTTATGTTCTGTTACTCTGGCACAATTGTGGTCAAACCATGTCAGTGAATTACATTTTTTTCTGTAACTTCGATGGGGAATGAATGTTTCCATGCCGACTTTAATGAAATCCTGTATGTGGCCCAATGTGGAGTTTGCATCTTGAGAGAAAAAGGAGGTCCAAGGAACATCCATGAAAAATTTTTGGAGACCCTCCCAGTCTGCCCCGTCGTAGTGCCATTTAATCACCACGACAGGTTTAGAGCAGGAGGGTGTGGTAGGTGTTGAATTGGTGGCTTGTATCAGACAATGATCCGAGGATCGGAGGGGGGACTTCACTTCAACGTTATAATTTTCTGAATTGGTTGTTAGAAACCAGTCCAATAGGTGGGGATTTTGATATTTCTATCATTGCTCCTACTGCACTTACTACAGCCACCACCACAAGAAGCTAACTTTCTTTAGTGTTTATTCAGCACCGATTACTGAGACTGATTCTGCCATTACTGCTACTGTTTCTGCTTCAGCCACTACTATTATCACATCTACCACTTCAATTACTACCTCTGTTGCTACTGTTACTATTGCCGCTGCTGTTACCACAGTCATTTCTATCACTATTGTTGTCCCCGCTGTCATCGCCATTGTTAGTGTTACTGCTACTGTTACAATCACTACCGTACCGCCACAGCCTTCTCTGTCATTGTTCTTGTTCCAATTTCCACCACTTCTTCTAGTGCCAAAGGCGGTATCACAAACACCGCTGCAACATCATTTATCACTACTCCTGCTCCTATAACCACCACTACTGCTACAACTATTACAACTACCACTACCACTACCACTACCCTTGCTCCTGTTACCACCATGACTGATACAACCACCATTATCACAACGACAGCCACCCTTATCAATACTTATACCCCTATTACCACCACTGCCACTTACACAGCCACCATCACCACTACCTGGTGTCCGACTATCACTACCAGTACTACTGCCTCTGATAACGCAACAACCATAAATCCCCCTACCCCTTCTGAGGGTACTACCACTACTGTCACCACTACCACCACCACTATCACTGCCACCACCACCAACATCACTACCATCACCACCATCATCACCAGTACCTCCACTATCATTACCATTACCTGCACCGCCACCAGTACCACTACCTGTCATTACCATCACCGCTACCATCAACACCAACACTACCCCTGCCCTCACCCTCCTACTATTACCATTATCACCATCACCACTATCATTACCACCACCACTACAACCATCTTCCTGTTAATACTGCTGCTGCTACAATTACCACCACTACCACCACCCCTACCCCCACCCTGCTACTGCTGCTGTTCCTCTTACCACCCTCACCACCACCGTGTTCCTGCTACTGTTACCCCCCCACCCCCCCGCACATACCTCTGTGGTCACTCTGCTATTACCACCCGTTACCCGCCTGCTCACGCCCATACTTCTGCTTAGGGAGGTGAACTGTGGGGAGCACCTAGTTATGGGTGAGGGGTGTGGGTGTGGGTTGTAGGGAGGGTTTAGCTGTGGGTGTGGGTGTGGGTTGTAGGGAGGGTTTAGATGTGGGCGTGGGTGTGGGTGTGGGTTGTAGGGAGGGTTTAGATGTGGGCGTGTGGGTGGGTGTGGGTTGTAGGCAGGGTTTAGTTGTGGGTGTGGGTTCTGGGGATGGTGTGGGCAGGATGTGGGTAGTGCGGGAGATATGACTGTGGGAATGGTGTGGGTGTGAACCATGGGAAGAATGTGGGAGACGTGGATTGTATGTAGGATATGCTGTAGAGAGGGTGTGGGTTGTGGAGAGGATATGGGTATGAAAATGTGAGGAGGGCGTGGGTGTGGGGAGAGGTGAATGTGCGTTGTGTGAAGGATATAAATGTGGGAAATGATTAAGGAGGATGTGGGTGAAGGTGAATGTGGGAGATGTGGATGCAGGTAAGGCGTGGGGAGGGTGTGTGTTGTGGGGGGATTGGAATTGTGGGTAAGTTGTGGGGGTGTGGGTAAGGGTGAGGGTGGGTATGGATGTGGGAAGGATATTACTGCGGTGAAAGTGTGGGTAGTAAGTGTGACAGTGGATGGGTATGAGAAGTGTGGGTGTAGCTATGAGAGTTGTGGGTACTGGCTGTGGGAAGGTGTAGGAGTGGTTTGTAAGGAGGGCATAAATGCACTGAAGGTGAGGGGAAAGGTGTGGGGTGATGGATAATGAGTAAGGTGTGGGTGTGGGTTTGAAGAGGTGGAGGGAAGTGAAGGTGTGGGCTGTTAGAGGGTGTGTGTGTGTGTGGGCTGTGGAAGTAAGTGGGCTCTGAAGGAAGCGTAGAATAGTTGTAAGAAGTGGTTAGGGTGGGCGATGATGTGGATGTGATCTGGGGAAGGGTAAAGGTGTGGGTGTAGATGTGGGAGGGTGAGGGTGTGGGATGCCAGTCGAGTGTATAGTGAGGCCAAAGGTGTGGGCTGTAGTTAGGGTGGGTGCAGGGTGTGGGAGGGTGTGGGTGTAGTGGGTGTCAGTCGAGGTTATGGTTGGTTTAGAAAGGGTGAGGGTGAGGGTATGTGGGTGGGTAGTCGTAAGGATGGATGTGGGAGGGTGAAGGTGTTGGGCGTGAATCAAGGTTGGTTTGGGGGTGGGACGGTGAGGATGTAGGCGCAAGTTGCGGTTAGGGTGGGTGTGGGAGAGTGAGGATGTGAATTTGAGTTGTGGTTAGGGCAGATGAAGGGTGCGAGAGTGTAAGGGTGTGAGTGGGAGCTGTGGGTAGGATGGATGTGGGGTGTGGGTGTAGGATGTGAGTTAGGACGCATGTAGGAGGGTGACGATGTAAGTGCGTATTGTTTGTCGTTAGGGTGGATACAGGGTGTGGGAGGATGAGGGTGTATGGTATGAACTGAAGTTAGGATGTGTGTAGTAGGATTAGGAAGTAGTGTGTGAGCTGAGGTACGGATTGGTGTGGGAGGGTGATGTTATAGAGTGAGAGTTAAGATAGGGGTTGGTATGGCAGGGTGACGGTGTGAGAGTAAGTTGAGATTAGAGTGTATGTGGTTGGGTGAGGATGTGGGTGTTGTCGTAAGGGTGGTTGTGGTAGGATCAGGATATGAAGCTGGGATGGGTGTGGGAGGATGTGGCCGTGAGTGTGGGCGTGAACTGTGGTTAGGATGGGTGAGTTATGGTTAGGCTGAGTGAGGGATGTGGGAGGTCAAGAATACGGGGTTGGTTTTAAGTTAGGATGGATGTGATAGGGTGTGCAGTGGTACGTGTGTGTATGTTAAGGTTAAGGTGGATGTGGGATGGTGCTGGTGTGTATGTGTGCGTGTGTGAGGGTGAGGGAGTAGTGATGGTGTCGTGTAGCACAGTCGAGGGTGTTGCCAAAATACCGGAAATCGATTTATCAGTTCAATTGTCTTAATCGAGGACTGTCGTAATTGAACCAGTTTAATGAAGACTGTTTCCAGTCCCAACAGCCCAAGGGGTCACTCTCAAGCTGAATAATATTTTCTTGCATGAAGTAAAACAAGATACAGAAGTTACTGAAGTGAACAGGTTAAGTTTACATGTGTCCACTGATGTCAGACGAGGATCATCTAACAAATGTTGCAACCAAGCTCATCCTAATTTATTAGAATCTTTATGTTATACTAGACTACCTACTGCTTAACCCATTACTCATCATCATCATCATCATCATCATCACTGTCATCAATATTTTAATTATCGCCACCACCACCGCCACCACCACCATCACCGTCATCATCATACAAGCAATATACCCTTAACATATCACCACCACCACCACCACTATCATCATCATTATCATCATAATATACCTTTTACTCATCACCACCATTATCATCATCATAAAAACGAAATTTCTGCAGCCACAGGAGACAGGGAAATCAAACCAATACAGGAAGTCTGAAGTACAATCTGCTCTGCTCCATACTCTGCCGTGGTTGCTGCGAGGCTACTTGCACCTTAATGGGCTGGGTGCTGGGGTCACATCCTGAAGTCGATACCAGAAGGGACGACAACCAGCCCTCCACTTCCCTGATTAAGCATATTTCAAAACACTGTAACAATTCCAAGTCTAACCTACTGTTCACTCAGAAAAAGATATGCGTACGACTGGGAATGATGGATTTCTAAATGAGTTCTATGGTTTGTTATCGCGGCATGGTTAGCACAAGTGTGGTTCATCTTTTAACTATCCAGTAATAGTATATAGAGATCGTCCTTATGGTACCTTACGATTTAATTTTTAGTATTTATAGAATCAAAGGATAGTTTTTAAGTCTCGCACGGTGTCCTATTTTAAGACGCTCAGTGCTACGATAGTCTACTTTTTTTTTTTTTGTCGAGTGTACCTTCAACCTAATGTTAACTAATCCAGCATACCCTAACTATGCTAACCCACCTAAGTCTACCCAACCTCACCTAACCTTCCCTACCTCCTTAACTAATCCCAGAAGCCACCATACACCCTCGTTCGTCCGTGCCTTTGTTGAGAAAATACTGTATACATTATACACAAATATTTAAACTCGTCAAATCTAATCGGCCTCCAGCCTAATCTAAACTAGCAACCTAACATTACTATTGCTAGCCTAGCTTATCTGAAGTCAGCCTAATGTATTCTGACCACTTCCAACTTAACTTTACGTATGCTATTCAAACTGTATCTCACCCAGTCTTACATGAGCTTCCCTACGTCTCGTCCACCCTGCTCTAACCATTGCTATCCTTACTTAATCTAACTTAACCTAACTAAAATTAAGCTACCTCTCCCTCAGCTGCCCTTCCTGCCTTCCCTAACTAACCTCAGAAACCACGCCACTTCGTCCGTCCGTGACCTTTGTAGAATAGCCTAGATAACCGGATACTGCAGTTCCCACAAGGTCTTCCCGACACACTACCCGCCAGGAAGCTAACCAGCCATTAAACTTTTTGCAGCGGGAGGGGGACTCAGAGTGAACAGGTATGGAATAAATCGGATGGGGGAACACATTAGGGCTGGGGGAATGCAACTAGGGTTTTGGGAAATTTTACTGAGGTGGTGGATATACTTTCCTGGAAGCCGAGAAGCAAAGGATGAGGGTGGAGAAAAATTCAGGGCCTTGGGAATTATTGCCTGTTAAATCGAATATAGCATATACATTTCCTACCTTTGTCAGCACAGAGCTGTTCTGACAAGCAAAGTCCCATAATATACAATAATGTACCCTTTCCCAATAACCATGTTGCTATATTCAGGAATACATACGTGTCTATCATTAGCGGTTTTCGGCTTCACTCCTGTAGACTTCAGCGACGCTTCATATTTCGGCCTTGATGCTGCCACGTCTGTCTAGTACTATTGCGTTTTCTTTCTTATGTGCACCATGAAAGAACAACAATATGTTTATTCTTTTAACTCTCTAACAGCGACGAGACTTCTCAGCTAATTGATTAATGCTACCATAAGGCGATCTCACTCAGCTTAGGAATAGAACTTCGTCGTCAAAAGTTTAAACACTGATACCACTAGGCCACTGACGACAACAGTAATCTTACCTATCTCATTATTTGCTACTGACAGACGATTTATTCAGCTAAGGAGTGATCTAGATGTTAAAAGAAACTAGGACACTTAGAACTAGGGAAAAACTCACGACAAAAACCAGCAATCCTCTCGGCAGTGTCCAGGAAGGAAGTCTGAAAGCGAGGTAGTGTGGTGTAGGCGGGCCCTCAAGGATACCCCGCCATATACAGTCCAACAAACATTATGACGCCATCCTCTTAGTCTGTCTCTTGCTACTCTGAGAAATTTGTAAGTGTTTGTAGGTAGGAAGGTAGATTAAGCCTAAATAGGAATGAGGTAGATGGTTTGTTAGTAAGTAGGAGTCAAATGTAGGCTAAATGGCAAACTATCCACTTAACAGTGTGACGCCATCTTGCTTCCTTCCTACTACTCTGACGGATTTATAAGGATTTGTAAGTAGGTAGGGAGCTTAACTGTAAGCATGCAGTAAGTACAGGTCTTGTCACTATAAACAATCAAAGCAGACATTCAGACTCCATGCTATTACCCAGCCTGTTGGTGCTCTGATGGGTGTGTTCGTAGGAAGGCAGGAGGTGTAACGATGAGTAGGGCAGGGATGAAGATGTAAGTGGGTGGAAGGCGCAACGATATAACGTAAGCTGCAGTCTGGCACACATTCTGACGCCATCCTTGTACTCGGTCTGTTGGTACTCTGAGTAGTTACTGAATTTAACAGGGAGGAAATGTAATAGTTTGTGAGTACAGTATTTTATATTCGTCAGTACTTTGGGATTTTTTAAGCAAAGGAAGGATATTTTAAAAGGCTATTTCTTTCATTAGCAACTTCATCGTGATGGCATTCTTTTTCGTTTGTTCTTGCTACTAGCAGATTGTTTAATCAGAGTAGGAACGCATTTTCGTGCTGAAGCCATCGGTGAAAAATATATGTAACACCTCAGGTTCAAATATCTTTTCCTGAATTGTCCGGTGGAAAGGGAGGTTAAAGAGGTTCGAATCCCCCTTTCCATTGACCTTCATACTGGGAAAGCCTTTCCTTTTATAGTACTTTGGTGCATAACATGTGAAATTAATCATGGTGATATGGAAGAGCTGTAGTTCCAACTTGACAGTACATCCCACTGAATGGTAAGACTGGTCACACGTCTTAGTTTACATTTTGCATAATAGTAGATATAACGCCCAAGATATTGTTTAATTTAACCCATTGAATCGGATGACGTAATTTTAGCATTTTATTCTTGCCATTTCATGGCAAATTTATTCAACTGAAGACTTTTCGTGCAGGTGGGGTCAGATAATTTCCGACCTTCATTATCCACTTCACTGCTAGAGGTGTGTCCTACGCTAAAGATCATCTAGTTAGACTAACAGAATACGCCACTGGACTGAAGAGACTGAGAGACACCTCTAGAGTGCATAACTGAAGAGGGTATTAAAGAAAAAAAATCAGCCGGAAGAAGGCCACTCTCCCTCCTGCGTACCTCCCCTTTCCCAGTTCTGATATCTCTTGCTCAGCCTGTCAAAGATCATACGCTGAAACTGTCCGGGTATAGCAAAAGGAAGGGACGGACGGAGGGAGACGTCACTGCAGCAGACGGGTAAAATTTGTGAGAAATTTAGTATCGACTGTAGTTTCGGATGAATGATACGAGTTGGTAAGTAGGGTAGTACTAAAGCATTTGTGTTGTGAGCTGTGGGCAAATGGTAGTAACTGACAATTTCGAAAGGCTGAATGATAAGTAAATGGAAGTGTGTCCAGAGTTCGCTGGACACCCGAAGCTAGTTCTCATACTGCATTTATCACTTTTATCCTCCCCCCCTCCATTTTTTTTTAATCCTCGACCAATATTTGACGGTGGACTATGGTTAACACGATGACACATGTTTGTAGGTAGCCTGTTTTAGTGGTGTATCTGTACCAGTCTATAAATACAAGACTTAGTATGAACTTACACTGAAGGAAAATGGCGTGGCTTGGATCATCTACAGTATACTTTCAACATTACAGGTGTTAGTTGCTTGGTTGTTATTGATTTCCCTTAACCGATAAGATAGGATGAAGGTTTACACTAAAGCCTGTCGGGTACACGAAGGTTGTTAATGCAGATAGTTTTTGTTAAGTCCTAATCTGCTCCCGACTACGTCACACGACCGTCGAATGTACAGTCCAAGCCCCTATTTCAGTTCTAGGTACGAATAGACTGGGGTAAAGAAGCCCTTGCCGATAAGTGTCATGGCCAGGATGGGGATCGAACCCAAGACTTCTCTGCTGAGGACAAATGTGCTTCCGATTACACCACAGCCACCCCACCAAATAGGGTCAGATAAGATGGGATAGGGGTCGGATGGAATGGTAGTCAGAGGGGAACTGGCCCATTGTTTACCACTCACCAATACGGTAAATAAGTCTGTACAGTCAACCAAAACAGTATCGAGCCTCTTACCACACCAGTCTGAAGTATGGACGAAGCATTGTGATATATGCAGCACCCTGTGAATATAAGTGCAAATATTATCCTTGGTAATTATTAACACTCGAAATCGCACAAAAGTTCACATTCTGGGTGTTTTTTAAGGCACTAGATTAATAGATTCATGAGCGTCCTAGAACACTCTCTCATTTTCACATCAATCGTACCCCAGGCGTGCGATTTTTTTTTTTTTTACGTGCTTTGTCTCTGCACAGTCTAGTATAAGTTTCCAGATGGTTTCCAGGCAACTTCCACTAACCCTCTTAGAACGTGAAGTGTGTTTCCCCTGCAGTCCATAGACGTGTTTCATTCCTAGCTTCAGATGGTTTTATTCAGTTTTGGAGAGACTCGCGAAGTGAAGGGGTAAGTCAAGGCTATACCGTATATAACCTATTTGGTTCCAAAAGTTTCTCCACAGCTGAATAAAACTGTATGGAGATAGAAAGAATGGAGAGAAAAACGCCATCGGCATAAAGGGATTAAAAGTTATATTTTGGTAATCAGCAAGCATATTCTGCTCAGCCAGTGACTGGTTTTTGGTGACAGATGGGTTAAATGTAATAAGGTCTACTACTGAGTTTGATTCTCATGTGAAATTGGTTTCTCTGTAAAAATAGGTACGGAGGGAGCTCTACAGTACACCAAATTAATATTTTATGGTCGATCTGGTGCCAAGGTCAATCCGTCCCCAGTCATTTCGTCCCACAAACCTAATCCATACAAACCTAAGCCTAACCTAACTCAAGCATAACCTAATCTAACGTAACCTAATCTAAGGTAATCTAGCTTATCGTACTCTATCCTAACCAGGACGGCTTTGGGACGGATGGGTTTTGGGACGGGTTCACCCAGTTACCGCACCGCACCGCCCCGCACCGCCCTGGGTCCGGGTCACTCTTACGGTCCTGCCATTATCCCCACACAATACATGCACTCGCCGCGGCCTTCTTATTCTGGCTTCTTTCACACGGATTTATTCAGAAGAGAGCAGACTCATGACAAGTAAACTGTAGTGAGCACTTATGGGCATAAAACAGTATATCCTGAATCTGTGCTTTTCATACTGCAAAGCTCATGAAAGGTTAGTAATTCATAGGAACCGGCACGATTAGAAATTTTGACAGATAAGCCTGACTACATTCATGGGAAAATCAAGCGTCAGCGGTATGGATAAGAAAGCCCTGATAATTCCCTTCTTATGTTTAAATTTTCGAAAACATGTGGATATTGAAGTAAACTGCATGATTTTATACCGTAAATCTGCCTCTGATACTCCAGAATCGAAACATTTATATCTTTCGTATTTATTTATTTACCTGTTTGTTTATTTTTTGTGAGCAGTGTGGTAGCGATATCTCAAGTGGTGGCGCTATTTGTTGTGGCCGCCTGGTGATCGCCCGTGGACCGTTACCTGATTCTTTGCGAGTAAATAACCTACACACGTCACCGCTCCTAGGGCTCCCCACAACTATAGGGTCCGTGTTGAAGATTACTTTTGTATTTCGTTTCGTATTAACCTACCTCACTGTTCTCTCTCTCTCTCTCTCTCTCTCTCTCTCTCTCTCTC
>JAGKTI010022629.1:0-15171 GCA_018397915.1 Birgus latro
GAGGGAGGGCACCAGACCACCCCGCCCCCCTCCTCGGCCCCCTCCCACGTCTCCCCACCCAAGCTGCCGCCCCCCACCACCCTCCATGATTCACTGCCACCCACCCCCGACTCCCCCATGGACTGCGACAGGAACCCAGATGTCATTCCTCAGGCGGGTGAGTTATTTCAGTCTGTGTTTTTATCTGAGGGAACTGGGCCACTCCCACAACTTGGATATTAATTTGTGGTTGCATAAAATTCGATGAGGGAGGAATTAGTCTCCTTGGTTACTAGCCAAATCAACTCCTCAATCTGACTACACTCGTCCATCATCCGAACTGAAAGGAGTTAAAGATCTCTGTCAGTTTCGAGTAAACACTATATTGCTTGTTACTCGTACGTTTACTTTAAGCAGTGGATTTTAGGCATATAATCAGTCCATTTCCTGAGCCCGGCAAACAAGTGGGGTTACAGGTTCATCCAGGTGTGTAAAGCAAGTAAGGAAGAGAGTGACCTAAGGTAGTAAAGTGGACGGTGCTGTTAAGTTGTTAATATGGGCAAAATCAAACGGTCATGGTATGTATGTCCTTATCTCACTGCATCGGGTGACATATTCCGCATTATGCCCTCGCTACTGGTATCTCCCCTCGATTTTACATAGCTTTGTGTGGATTGGTAGGTATGTGAGGTGAAGCTGAGAATCTTGGAGGTTTAAGTGACTGACTGGATCTGTAGCTTCCTTCACGGATCATTGTGCTGTTAATTCTCCTACTTTGAAATGTTTTGACTCTGATACTGAATCCATCCCAGCCTGCGTGTTGGTGGGACTCGGATGAAAGTACTGCACGGTGGAAAAAGTATGTTATCTCACTACTTCACTTTCTATCTATCTATTGCCAGCCGCCTCAATCCCGCACGGGGTGGCCACAAACAAATCGCCTCCATGTCGCTCTGTCCCCCGCCATTGTGATTGTGGATGTGGTAGTGATGGTCATGGCTGGGATTGTGGTGATGCTTAGTGGTGACAATGATGGGAATGGTTTTAGTGATGATTGCGACGGTCATGGCTGGGGATGTGGTGATTGTGGTGGTGATGCTTATGACTGTGATAATGGTGAAAATGATGATAATTGTAATGATGGTAGTCAAGAATGTGGTAGTGTTGAGGTGGTGATAGTAGTGGTAGTAGTGATGATGATGGTCCTTGTAGTTGTGGTTATGGTTGTGGTAGTTGCAGTGATGGTCGTTGGTGGTCATGGTGATGGTATTGGTGACATGCTTTTAATCCTCTTTAGTCAATAGGCTTATAATGAGTAAATAATATTGATACTGTCAAGGGATGAGGAGGGTGAAGGGGAAATCAAGAAAAAACAACGATGAGAAGGGGAGGAGGAAAGCGATGAATGGAGGAGGAAGAAGGAAAGAAGAGATTGATGGAGACAAGGGCAGGAGAGAAGAAAAGGGATCGAAGATGGGAGAGAAGAAAAGCGAGGAATGGAGTGAAGAAAGGGGGAGGGGAAGAAAGTAATGAGTGGAGAAGGGAGAAGGAAAGAAGAGGAGGAAATGGAGTTAAGGAGGGAAAGAATAGTGGAGGAAGATGGAAAGTAGAGAAGAAATTGAAACGGAGTAGGAAAGGAGAGTAAGGAACAGAGGAGGACAGGAGAAGAAGATATGCTGAAGTGGGAGGCAAAAGGAAAATGGGAGAAAGAGAAGGAATGAGGAAAGGGAAGGGGAGAAGGGGAAAAAGCAACAGAGGACAAGAGGGGACGAAACGAAGGAGAGGAGGAGGAGGAAGGCGAAAGAGGAGAGGTGGCGAAGGAGAAAAGGAGTAATGGAGGAATTGGGAAGTGATACGTGGTGGTTGACATGGGAAGTGACTGTCATTGTGGTGGTGGTTGACGGGAAGTGACTTGTTAGGGTATACTGACAGTGAAGGCAAGTGTTTCAGTCGAGTGAATGTTTGTCGCCTTCGACCAACGACTTACACTGATTAATTCCTACCACTGCCAGGAATTGTTAATGGAATTTGTGGTACTAAATTGTATTATTGGAGGATGTAACTAGATTGTATTATACTGTCTTAGAAAATGTCATTACTGTATATTACAGAATTATTATACTACAGTAATAGATAACAGTACTTCATCTTAGTAGAGCACAGTACCAGATGTTACTGGAAGATTATATTGCTCAGCTGGCAGAATATGGTGGCTGAAAGGGTGATGCAGTGGGTAATATGAGATAGTGCTGTCAGTGTTATTTAGAAGAAAAAAATACACATATATATAATGTCTTTTTGTCAGTTTCTTTCATACTGGAAAACTATGTATGCAACATTTTAATGTTTGTCAGATCTGCTTGATATCCTTTTACAGTGTTTATACTACAGAAAGTTCTCATAATTGTGATTTTTTACATGTTAAAATTCAAACTACACCTGCATAATGCCTATACTAATGACAGGGGAAAATATAGATTATCTTGAGGTTACACTGAAAAGTATAAATACATGAGGATTCTATTTATCAGAGTGCAAGACGATACCTGGGACAGGCGTAACGACGATCAGCACCACCACGATACCCCACACGTATGCCACCCTACCCCGCACCCACCTCTGTACACACACTGCCCATCAGGTAAGCGTAGATGGGGTTATACTGTCCCTTGACGATTTATTTCTGCGGATGGCCCATTAATACGGTATTCTTATGTCTGTACGTTATTCATATTCTCTTGTTTTTATGCAGGCAATGTTAGTATAAAAAGGCTATATCAACCATTAAAGAAAATACTGGTGTAATGTTCACAATAAATCGTTAAAAAAGATGCGTTAGGGAGCCTCTAGTCAGCGAGGATACAGAACCATGTCAGACTAGGGGTTCTTGAGAAATGAGATGTTTGGGTCACTTGGAACTGGTAAATGCAACAAAACATACATTTCAACATTACCGGTATCTAATTTAACTACCATCAACAAAAGTCGTGTTTCCCTCTCCTATTTTTGTTTCTGTGAACTTTGACATTCATACAGATTGACATTTTTTCAAGCACTTTCATTTTACTATCAGCAGCAAAATCAGAAAAAATCTTGTTGCCACTCTACTTTTGCCTTGATGGACTCTTAAAATCACTCTATTGCATCTGAAGCAGGCAACACTGATAACTCTAATCTGTGGTCAGACGAAGTCATCAGTGTCAGTTACTGCGGATTCACTGGATCGATTTTTAATGTCCACGGAGTGAAGTGCAGAAGAGGTGATGAGACTTTCGCTGACTGTTGCTGCCAATGGTACCTGTGAGTAATGGTACTTCGTTACCTTTCCACATTTAGAATTATCACAAACAGAAATTTTAGTGGAACCTCTTCAGAAGTGAAGTGAAGAGCACTTTCATGTATCACTGTGCTCTTATGAAGTATAAAATATTGTTAAAACAGTTTGTTTTATGCACTGTAGTTTATGTATTATTGTGCCAGTCATTTAAAATAACTCTTGATAAACTGGTAAGTCTTCAAAGGCCTCTTCTTGAGTTTAATGTTTGTTCCCTCTGATCATGGCATGTGTAGTTGCTGACTGTTAATATAACAAGGCTGGTTCACCTTTAGTCATAATCAAAGTATGTAATTTTCTTTGCAATTCTCTGTAATATGTGTCAGCTTATGAGTTTGTGGGAGCCTTATTTGTGCATCTTCTTAAAACCTGCCCCACTACCACATCTTAATATAATTGTATCCTATGAACCCTTTAGATGTCTGTGTTAATATTTACTGGTGTGTGCCTGAGAAAATGCATGTTGCTTGAATGCATTTGTTCTATAATTGTCTTTAAAACTGATTGTCTGTGGCGGCCCTCAACTGAGTTAACAACCAAAACAAAATACATGCAGGTGAATAGATAATTTAGTTGCTGTCATCCCATCCTCCAGTTCCGATAGGATTTGCAAAATGACACCTCAGAGCAGTATTAAAATGCTTAATCTTCACCTGCAGAATGCAAGCCAGGGGGTTTGGTTATAGGTGCAGGGGGGAAAAGTTTGAGCGTACTTCATTGTATACAGTTAGGCTGATATTACAGTAGCGTTTAGTGGCGACATGTGAAGGTGTGTGAAGGCATACGTTGGCATGTGGAGGACAGCTGGGTCATCACTGAAGCTTTGTTGTGCGCAAATTTCGTCAATGCTTATGAAGACTGAGATTCTGAGGACTCGGGTCGTTGTGAATGAACTGATGTGTAGCCCATTTCACTGGGTACTCTGAATATCCTGCTTTTATGTTTTCCTGTTTCTGTGTCCTCTCCTTTTAAAAATTATGTGAAACAGAGTACAGTAGTAGAGAGATAGTGGTGGTGATACATCCATACATGCATTTCGAAGGCAGTGTTGCGTGCAGGCATGGACAACATTTCTTTTATTTCGTAGCCGCAATTTCGTGTAGCATTCTGGTTAAATCCCCAAGCCATGAGATCCTTTTGTAGGAGCTCATCCCAGGTTTGTTTGGTTTCCCCACATGATCCCTTCCTTCCATGTTTACTTCATCAGTTTCACTCTTTCCCTAATTGTGCATTCTCAGACCCTCTCAGCACCTTCCATTATCTGGGCATAAGACTTCAGACTCCAGCAGGGAATACACCAGTTGGCAGGTTCATGTGCATCTTCCTTCCCCTTGTAAACATTCACAGTCACTCGTCTCAACCAGTCATTCAGTGCCAACTCCTGCACTACAGTTTCACTCATCAGTTCAGTCACCACTCTAACGCTTCACCCAGAGCTTTCAACATTTCATCAATTAACCCAGACTGGTCGCCATGCCACTTTGCATTTGATCTGTCACTGCCTTCACGCTTTAGCACTTAGACCAGAGGTGGCCACTTCGAGCTGCTGCTGCTGCTGGGTCAAAGCCATCCATTAGTCTGATATACCTCCATGTTAATTAATCGTCCCCTTCAAGCACTCCTGATTTCTGCACTTCCACCAATCACATTATCTATTTTTTTTTCATACAGTAACTATCAAACGTTTATGTCCATATTACTACTACTGTTTGCCTAACTGTTTTGAAGACCTTACTTCTACCATCCATGCTGTTTAGGTTGTTTCCCAGATTGACCTGTGCATTTTTATTGATAATCAGTTGGAATGAGGATTTCTGTGACTGTCTACTTTGACATTCCCCCCCCCCAAAAAAAAAGGTATTTAATATAATGTCTATTTTCATTTATTCATAAATGTTACCTGTTACCTCTTCATTTTTTTATTAAGCGTAGTATCTGCTTTTCAGTTGTACAGTGATGAATTTCCAGTCATTTTACACAACCTCTGCTTATCGGTAATGAAAACATATAATCTGCAAGTGAATTTTAATGGAGTTACCAGGATAACACTGTATCTCACTGGGATCATAGTCTCTCTCTCTCTCTCTCTCTGTGGAACAAGAGGATATTTCCATCACATTTTATGAACACATTTAAATTCCACATTCACCAGTTGCAACATAAAAGTTCATTGTTATAGGTACAGTTTAAATGGATCACCCTGTACAGTATAGATTTTTCTTTTCTTTTCATGCCAGTGTTGTGGGGTTGAATCCAGAATTTAGTGAATGAAAACAAGAATGTACAGGAGAGGAAGGGGTCATCACAGTAAAATAACAGCCCCATTACCACAAGAGTTGTTTGGTCAGGAGGTTTGGTTACTGTAGGCTAGTACGTGTGAGGATAGATGACCAGGCTGCTTCCCTTGATGGTATTATCTGCAGTAGTCCAGTCAGCTCTGGGGATCGAACATATACTAGACTTATTCCGACTGGGGTGACTTAACCATCCATCCATCTTATTGCGTACTATCCTCAAGTTTTTATTAATTTCATGACCCCACTGGAAACTAGATCATAAGTGGGGTAGAGCCTTTCTGTTGAGTTAGAGTTGTGCAGGCCTTGTCATGTGCAGATTACATCCACCCGGTTTTATCAGTCACCCAACCTCCAGCTTTCCCGATTTCCATAACTCACCTGATATTCATTCACCACATATCTTGTTCACTGCATCTGTCACCACCACCACCACCACCACAACCACCAACGAAAAGGAAGGCTTCATCAATAGAGCATTCAGCAAAATGGGTCACACATCCAATCATGGATCATTTAATCCTTCGATATTCTAGGATCGTGTTCAGTATTAAATGTAATAAAAAATACAGAGCTTCCTACATAATCGCTTTCAGTGGGGATAATTTTACAGTTGAAATCATCTTTTAAAAAATGTTTGTGGAAAATCACCTGAAAAATGAAAGCCCTTGCCAGCATTTCCGAAATATGTAGAGATTGTGTGTGTGTGTGTGTGTGTGTGTGTGTGTGTGTGTGTGTGTGTGTGTGTGTGTGTGCGCGTGTGCGTGTGCGTGTGCGTGTGTGTGACAAAAAGGAAAAGAAATTCAGATGTTTTCCAGATATTATAGGATTTTTTTATTAATTACAGTAAGCAGGAAGAGAGTTGAAATGACTTTTGAATTGTGAGCATAGGAAAAATGAAGATTTGGTCTTTTCCACATGTTTAATGATTTTTTTTTTATTAGCAAGAGGTATGTGAATGTGAGGAGTAGAAGAGTTAAAAAACATAACCCAACACAACTCAACCTAACTTACTTTACCCCAATCCAACCCAACTCAGTCTGACATAACTCAGTCCAAGCCAACTTAGCCTAACTTATCTCAGTCCAATCCAACCCAGTCCACCCCAACCTGACCTAACATACCTAGGACTGAGGGTGATGTGGATATGTACTTACTGCCATCCTACATCTGTGGCAGCGGTGGCGGCGACACCTAGCTGCACATTCCTACCACAGCCTCACCACACTACCACACCACCACACTTGTCACATCCAGCATCCACTACACCACAGACGGGGCTTCTCTCACCACAACCTGCCCATCTTCCAGCATCAAGATAACCCCCAGGCGTACCCAGCCCACCAGGCGTACCCAGCCCACTCCCAGGTGTATTCAGCCCACTCCCAGGTGTACCCAGCCCACTCCCAGGCGTACCCAACTCACTCCCAGCTGCCCATCTCATCCCAGCCTCAGCCCTATCTACCCCACCTTCAGTCGTACCCAACCCACTCCCAGCTGCCCACATCAGCCAATTTTCAACCATACCCAGCTCACCCTCAGCCTATCCCAGCCCACCTTCAGCCGCCCACATCCTGGCCATCCCGCCCACGACTCAATATCCCGCCCACTAGTACCAAGTGGCCACCGCCTGCCTTCACACAGCGGACATCCTCACCAACCAAATCCAATCGACGACATTCAATACTGTGTGAACCCCTTACCTCAGATCTAGATGCTGTCCTTCCCCTCATGCAGACACAGAAGGAGACCTCGGTGTGAGTGAGGTGAGTCTTGGGTCCCAATGCAGATTGAACCTTTAGTAAGCAGAGATTGTACCATTTCCACAGTTCTTCCCCATGGGACCACTAACTCGCACAGTTTGTTGGATTGGTGTGATAACTCGGCTGTACAATTGTGGCTCTTTGGTGTCTCTCACCATCCAAGCCTTTTAACTGTTAACCTGGGATTTACTTGACTAGTTAAATAATATTACTGCCCATGTCTACCGCTAAGATATTTCTGTTATCAATAGTCACTTAGCTCCTATAATTTGTAATACCATACCTTGTGGACACTGTTTACTATGCTGCCAGAATGTTGGCTGGGGTAGACGTACAGAAGTATGTCCTACTCTCTAAATAGCTCGGGCAACACAGGAGCTGATAATTGAAGATGGTGGCTGGTCTGTGTTAGGTTTAATTCCCAAGTCAGTAGAGTCAGGTCCCAAACCCCTATTGTAAACGGAGAAATCGAAGCCCTAGCTCCCTGCAACCAATGCTGACATTTGGCCAGTGATACAGCAAAGACACTGAATATAAAAATAAAAAAACTCCTCACCTGCAGAAAGAGAAGGGGAGAGGATAGGAATAGAGAGAAATGAAGGAGAGAGCAGGAGGAGGAGGAGGATGCTAAGAAAGAGAAGGGGAGTGGATACAAATGGGAGAAAGAGAGGAGAAGGAAGGGGGAGGGGAGGGAGGGAAGGGGGGGGAGGGGGGGGAGGGAGGACTAGAGGACCATGGGGGGGTGGAGTCTATTGAAGATTATTTTTTGGAGTTGCTTTAAATTTTATGCAACACGGTGGTCGTGAGTTGCTTCATTAGTGCAACCTTCATATCAATACAGTTCCCTCTTCACCCCCTCCCCGTGTCCAGCCGAGCCTCTCCCCCCATATCTCTCATCCCTCCCCCCCCCAGTACCTTTTTTCAACTTATTCCCCCATATTACCCCTGCTTCCTTCCTCCCATTTTCCCCCACAGCCACTTCTCCCACTTCCTTCACCCCCCATTTTCTCCTATTCCCCAATTCTCCCCCCATTTTTCTCCTATTTCCCAAGTTTCCCCTCACTTTCTCCTGTTCCCCCATTCCCCCTTCCCCCACCAACCTCACTGCATATATCCCTAAACCTCCATCCTCCACCCAACACTCTCTACCCTTTCTCCCATTTTCCTCCCCATTTTCCCTCCCCATTTTTCCTCCATTTCCCCATCTCTTCCCTCGTTTGTCTCACCCTCCTTCACCCAGCTTCCTTCTTCATTTTCCTATCTCTCCCTATTCCTCCTACCTTCTTTATCCAGTAACCTTCCTCATATACCCCCAAATCCTCCTCCCCCCATTTTGAACTCATTATACACCTGTCTCTGCCTGGACGTGAATGGTTCGCTCTGTTGAAGGTGAATGGTTTGCATTTGAATGTGCATCCCCCTCCTCCTCCCTTCCCCTTCATTCCTGCCCCCTACGTGTTATACGCAATTAAAACTTGATTCAAAGGTCTCGTGGTTTTTGCAATTAAAATACGCTGATTGCAAGCATAGCGTGTCTAATGCAGTTCTGTTTAATGCAGTTAGAATACGTTAATTGCAAGGAAGGAGAACACATTGACTGCAAGTGTTTTATGTGGTTGTAAGACGTTGATTGCAAAACATCACGTGTTTTGCATTGTAATAACTCGTTGACTACAAGTTTTACATGCTTTTGCAGTCAGAATACGCTGATTACATGCGTTTTGGGAAATTAGGACACTGTGACAGCTTGCGTACTGTTTGTATGTAGTTACAGAAACCGTTGCAGAATATGCCTCCTTTATTCTGGTTACAAACAAGCACGGCAAAACTGCAGACCAACTACAAAATTCGTCAATCAAAATAATAGGTAAAAAGATGTCCGAAACAAGAGCAGAGTCGCCTCTAAAACCTTTCTGTAATTGGATGCTCCCAGTCATTAGTTAACGCTTTCTCTTGAAACCTACTCCTCGCTCACACTGTGGAGTGGGGAAAAAAAAAATTGATTGCGAGCCTCTTATGCTTAACACAGATAAGAGGACACTTGCAAAGTGACGTTCCATGTTTTGTGTAGTAAATAACAAGTTCTTTTTATATGCTGTAATGCTTGTGGAATTATTTGGAAAACACATTACATACGTTTCGTGTTTTATGTAGGAAAAAAAAAAGTTGGTGCCTAGTGGTCTAGTGGGTGGATAAGGCCTTTAAGGATATGCATACGAAGTGTAGTTAGGATGTATTGCTTTCATAATGCCAGTCAGGGGTGAGCGAGATTGAATTGGTCACTCACCTTAAATATCAGGACTAAGTAGCACTGTCCCAGGCCCCTGTGCTCTCAATAGTGCATAAGAAGATTGGATGACAGATACAAAACACATGCAGAATACAGCTGTCTTTTAGCACTGGGACATGTTAATTGCAGTCTCGTTTTTCATCCAGTTTAAGAATACTGTTGCAAAGCGCATTTCTTGTTTTTTCTCCCAATAACACGTCCATTTTAAAATGTGCCCTCATAGGCTTTTTGCAATTAGGAGGAATGTGATTGCAAATGCCTCGTGTTTCGCTCAGACATAAAAACCCTTTTGCAAAATGCGCCTCGTATGTTTTATAATCAGGACATGACTTCAAGCATCTCGTGTTTCGCGCAGTTTTAACAACACTTGCATAATGCGCTTCCTGTTTTGTTTAGCGACAAGTAAATTGTAAAATAGGCCACCCTCTGTGTATTGGGCCATTAAGAAAAAAATGACCCCAAAATTCAGTGAAATGCAATCAGAAGCCTACTTTTCCGAAATACGTGTCATGTTTAATGCACCTCTTATTGCCTTCGATACGATGATGTAATACCACTTACATTTTTGCCCTCTTCAGATGAGCGTTTATTAACCCCTTCATTGCTAAAGCTCCTCCCAAACTTATTACAATCATTTCGAGGTAGCAAGAACTGAAAAAAAAAAAAAAATCCTGGAGTAATTACCCCCCCCCCCCCCCCGTTTTTCAATTAGGAGACGACTGTGACTGCATGACTACAAGCCTCCTCACAGCTTGTACTTATGGATTTTAGCTATGGTAATGATGAAAAGAAGGTGTAGTGGGGATTTTACTGTCAGGGAAAAAGCATACATTTGTTTCCCCTACTGTTTTCTCTTTTGCTTTCCCCCTCTACTGCTTCCTTTTTTGTTCATCTCCTCTTTTCTCCCCTTTTTTTCCTCCTGTTCCACGTGTCCTTTCCATTTCATCATGTTCTGTTTCTTTTTTCGTCTTCCTTTTGCCTCTTTCCAGCCGTGCCCTCAATTTTCTCGTTATTTCGGTGCTTATAATTAGTGTGCCATCAAATCCATACCATCCATTATTTATCTTCACTATTGCATAAAGGACATTTTTAATTTTTTTCCGGATCTGTTGCTTGTTAGCCAATTTAATTACAGCAAAGGTGAGAATCAAGTTAATGATGATGATGTTGATATACTTGATGATGATGTTACTGATGATGATGATGATGTTAATAATAATGATAATGAAAATGTTTAAGCTGAAAGTGTTAAGAATGATGATGATGATGTTCATGACACTGATAATGATGATGGTGATAATATTCAGTTTTGATGTAGGCTATAATTGTGTGGTGAGGATGATACACACTCGACGTCTTACGATCGTACAGAAGTGTCCATGTTTATAGTGCCAGTTATATACTTTTTTTTACCCACATTCAAAATTCCGGTCGGGTTGTTTTGATCAGTTTCCATATTATTTTTCCTTTTTCATCACACTGTATATAGCTGGCTGCCTGACCGCCTACCGCTCTAACTCCCTGATATATCATCCTGCTAACCGACCTGCTGCCTGCCTGCCTTGTGCCTTGCCTGCCTTGTGCCTTGCCTGCCTTGTGCCTTGCCTGCCTTGTGCCTTGCCTGCTCTCTGGTGTCCTACTTGCCTGCATACCTGATCTACCTGCCTGTCTATCTGATGCCTTGCATGCCCGCCCTCCTGCCTACCTGTGGACCGTCTTGCTCCAGGTAAGCACTATTAAGACTTGACTAATCCGGTAATCCCTCTTTCAGGTGTAGCTGTCTCCCCCCTTCCTATGCTCACCACTACCCATCCACCTCCCCCCCCCTCTTTCCCCTTACCTTATTCCTTCCTCGTACCTTTCACCCTTTCTCTCCCTCTCACTTGAGCCCTCCTTCACCATAAGCCTCTCCCTCACGTCTCCCTCCACCTCCTCCTTGCTCCTCCTCCTCACCTCGTCTCCCAATTCTTTTATCACCCACTGATTATACTGTATCTGTCATTATAAAAAAATATCATCAGTATTATCTCTGCATATCAAATTATTCCTTCCCCCCTTCCGTACCAGTCGCGAAAAATTGTAGAACCTTAATTATACCTCGTTATGAAGTCCTGTTATTTAGTTTCCTCTTTGTCGATGGCACAGGTTAGACAGATAATTCAGTCCCAGCATGGAATTAAATACTAAGCAGCATTCCTCCTAATTTGCTGTCATTTGCTATTGTGCAGGTATGATCTTAGCCTGGCATGAATGGAAGTTATAACAGTTCATATTTTTTTACCACATGCCTGCCATGCAAAACATCTTCCATGAAAGTAAAGTATATAGGAATTTGTTTTATCGGGAAAATGAATTATAAAGTTGTCAATGCATCCCCGTCCTTAAAAATATCTAGCATGAAAGGAAATAATATGTAATGGGGCTGTGGCAGGGATGTGTGATGTCGCCTTAGTTGTTTAATATTTATATGGATGGTGTTGTAAGGGAGGTGAATGCAGGAGTGTTAGTGGAGGTCTGAGTCTGGTGAATGTTGATGGTAGAGAGTGGAATCTGAAGAAGCTGCTGTTTGCAGATGATACGGCACTGGTGACTGGAGGAGAAATTGAGACAGTTGGTAGAGGAGTCTGGAAGGGTGTGCGGAAGGAGGAAATTGAAAGTAAATGGGTGTGAGAGGGATGTCTTATGAGCAAGGAAGAGTGGTTGTGTGTGATAGAAATGACTGGAGAGAAATTATGAATCAATAAATGATGACGCAGCCCTGAGGGGATATTCTCCCGCATTTGGTCTGATCAGCTGATCAGGTCAGGTGCAGGTAAGGGGATGGGTCCATTATGATGTGGCAGAGGTAAACCAGCTCTGCTGTAGTGCCCTGCTGCGGATGTCACTGATTGCACTGCGCAATTGACCCTCGTGCGGTGTGATGCGGTGAGGATCTGTCCCTTCTCCCCTTGGGGCTAAGATGCGAATGAATGTGTTTGAGTGGATAAGTAAATCGGGAGTGTGTCGTCCTGTCTCGGCTACCTCCCTTTCCTTGGGGGAAGCAGCCTAGGTACATAGATAGATAAATAGCTTTCGTCAATGTCCGTACCAGGATTTTTCTTTTAATGACCTCATAATCTTTTCACCTATCTTTTCCCAGTCATGCAGTTACCTCCTTCACACCTTTAGACGATTTTATTTTGCTTAGGAGAGACTTTTGGAACTGGAAGGGTTAGATACGTCTTCCTTTTAACCCTTTCACCACATGGAGAATCCTTTTTAAAATTTAATCGTTTGACTGCAACAATAAACTGAGAAATACGTCATCAGATAATAAGGTAATTTAAAACAACAGCTCCTTTTATTGTTGTATGCTGCATTATTCTTCACCAGCTGTCTACAGTACCATCTTTCTGGACATCTTGAGGGTATAACGGTGTGTAATCAGTGAATGTGAAGTGTTGGATGGAAAGTGAATGCGAGATGTAAATTATTGAACGTATGATGAATGGTGAGGGTACCTGCATAAAGTACAATAATTCCTGAGTAATAATCAGTGAGTTTGGTATGTTGAATTGTAGGAGTTATAAATCTGCATGTGTGTTAAGAGCACATCATTTTATATAAACATCCTCTAGTACTTCTTTGTGACTATAAGTACATTCTTGTGCTAGTCTGAACATTCAACATGAAAAGAAATGTGGTATCGCTGTCTAATGGTTAAAGGCATCTCAGTTAACCCTTTACTGCTCAGGCTTCACATAGTTATTTAATTCAGGATAACAGTAGAAGATTTTTTTCACCTGGGAGAAAATTGGTCGACTGTGACTCTGCTAACATAATGCACCTCCTCAGCCTGGCCCGGTGTGGAGAGTGGAGGAGGCCTTATCATGTCGACCCGAAGCAGCCTCGTCGTTGCCGCATCACATCACCACCTTACGCTGAGTGGGGGTAAGTGCATCTGTTGTTATTATTATTGTTATTATTATTATTATTATTATCATCATCATCATCATTATTACTACATCCACATTCCCCGGTGGTGCAGGCCTTATATTTGCTCCTCTCTCACATGGCAAGGTCAAAGTAAACGTTTTTCTCCAGCGTAAATCAAAGTTTGTAGGAGCGGTAGGGTAATGCAAGAATTAAAGGATTTATTTATGAAACGGTCTAGCCAAGGTCAGGGTCATGGGGCAAGGTCAGGGTCATGGGGCAAGGTCAGATGTTCAACCATGTAATTCAGCTTTCAGTTTAAACCAAACTTGGGAGGAGCGAGGGCCAGCTAGTAATGAAAAGATTCGATTTTGAGAATAGGTCAAAAGTGGACGTGGGTCATGGTCAACTCGGTTTTGATCTGATTTGAAGCACATATATTTGATGAAAAGGTTAAGGGGTCAGGCAGTGAAGTAATTCTATTTTGACAGCAGTCGATAAAAGGTTATGGTCTTTACGGAGTTCAATGTTCTGCCTTTGACAAACAGACGGGTTCAGTTGTTGCATTCTCCTAGTGCTCCTCCTTGAGATTTTATGCGTTTTTTTTTTTTACTTGTATGTGAACGGTTCATGTTTTTCTTTCTTTTTCTCCTGTTACTGGAGCCTACCTTTTTCCTTCTCTTCTTCCTCCTCTTTTTTGTGATTTTCTCCTGGTCACTGTTCTCTTCCTCACTTCCCTATCTCTTTTTCTTCATCCTCCACCACATTCTCTTCCTGCCCCTCCTCGTGGTCGTCATCTTCCTCCTGCTCTTCCTCTCTTCCCCTTTCTCTTTTTCCTCCTTTTCCTCTTCCTTCTCCTCCACTCTTCCCATTCTTCTTCTTTCCTTTCTACCTCATTGTATTTTCTTCAAGCACTTCTTTTCTCTTTTCTTTCCTCTTCTTCACCGTCTTCCTCTTACTGTTCTCCATCCTGCTACTGCCCTGTAAGCATCTATTCTTCCTCCTTCCTCTTACTCATTTTCTTAATTTCCTCTTCATACTCTTACTTCTTCCTACTACTTCCACCTTCCCTGGCCCCAGTCCCAACCCACGCCATGGCTCCTGGCCCAGCCTGTACATTGTCCCCAGCCCACACCCTGGCCAGGCACTGGCTCCAGCCCACACCCTGGCCCTGGTCCAAACTTGCAACCTGGCCCACTGCCCCAGCTGGCACTCCAGCCCCAGGCCCGGCCTACACCACGACCCTGACCCTGGCCAAGACCTCCAGCACCAGCCTCAGCCCTTGCTCTGGCCCCAGGTCCCAGCACATGACTGGCCCCTGCCTGCACAATGGCCCTGGACCCAGAACGTGTGCACCAGCCCTAGTACAAGCTCTCACTCTAGCCCACAGCACCATCTCAGGCCAAGGCCCTAGTCCCAGCCCTAATCTGCACCCTGGCCGCAGCTCTGGCCGCAGCTCTGGCCCCAGCTTGCACCCTGCCGCTGATCCCACACCATGCCCTGGTCCCACTCCCACCCTGTGCAATGGCTTCAGCTCTGGTCCGAGCCTGCGTCCTGGCCCACAGCCTTGGTCCTAGCTCGCATCCTGGCCCACAGCCT
>JAGKTI010022630.1:347-15170 GCA_018397915.1 Birgus latro
GTCATTCTTTCGCGAGTGATTGTTTTTATGTGCGGGCGGTGCATTCCTCTGAGTGATAATTTCTAAATTATTGCTCCCGTCTCAGGGCCGTTACGCCAGCCACACCCTTTAACGCGCTTGTCATGCCGTGCACTCAAAATCAGAGCTCATTCTGTCTGTAGACACGGTCTGCGCGGTACGCCTCGCATGGCTCGAGTGATTTTCTTAGCGATTTCAGATCTCAGCTTGTGTTGGCGTGTATCGTCGTAGCTCCCACCCCTTGGTGATCGTCACAGCAGCTTGGTCTCATCTATACCGATTAGTATTTTCTTGATTTCTAGGCTTAAGTTTTTGAGATATTTAGCTGTCTGTCTGAGTGTCTGAGTGAGTGCATTTCCCTTTCTTTGATTTGAATTGGAGTCATGTAACGTAAATTTATTTGCTTGTATTCAATAAATTTACAGTTAGTTTTTTTGAGCTTTGTTAAATGTAACAGTCGTGTTTAATTTTCCCACTTATTTAATACAGTTTTGCTACTCCACGTTAGCACAACTCTTTGTATCAAATCACGACTGGTACTTAGGCCAGCTTTTGGCATTAATCCTTAAATCCGTTGTGCTAGCTAGGAGTTTGGCTCAGCCAAGATCCTGTTTATCTTTATTATTATCATTTTTTAATGTTAAGGGGAGAAACTAACTTTCTCAGAGGCCAACGGTACAATATTACAGCCTACTTGAGCGTCTAGTCTCTGCTGTGTACCGTTGAGAAAGGCTATAAATTCTCGACTCCAGAGAATTGGCGAAGTAAGCCAGCATAAAGTGAAATCGCTACTTGATTTCACGAGTCTATTCTTTCTTAGTAAATGACTCGATAGCCATTCTTAGCACACATAGCTATATATTGTATACTCGAAATATACAGTATCACATTATCTTTTGAATTATACATTTCTTTTTGAAAGGCATAAAATTCCCCCTGACAATGTTTTCCTTCTTTTCAGTACTTGGCTAAGAAAACGAACTATGGAAGGGTTGACTAATTCAAGCCACTTTAAATTACGTATTTATTTCATTTATTTGGTACGAATTTATGTGCAGTAAAAGTCTAAAATGGTTTTCACACAGTAATATAGGCGTTTATAAGCATTGTTCACTTACCCAAAACCCCAGTATATGGCACCTTCCATTACGACATTACCACCTCATCACTTCTGTTTGTTTCTACCTCTAGCTTCTTTGTTTCTTTGTCCTCCACCTCAGGAATCACTTTCACCGTGAATTTCGTCATTTGGGAGACCGTGGGGCAGCATACCTTTACTGGCTAGGTTGCTGCTAACAGGTAAATTGCCCAGTGGGGAGGAGGGGGGTTAGGAGGGGCCATGCAGTATCCCCGCTTGACAGCAGGTAGAGGAAGGTCTCCCACATATGCCTACCAAAAATCACCTGTGAATGTTGAAAAATGTGCACACAATGGGCCTTGCAATTGCGTGACGTACGATGAACGTTGTTGGGTCTGTCCGCGGAAAAAAGTTGCGATGTACACCGTACGTCGATGGGACTCGGCGGATTAAGCTTGTGATAACTTCATATCCCCCTATGACTACTTTACTTCTGACCTATGAGGTTGTCACAGGATTTGGGGGCCTGTCCGGGATCTTACTCACATCTCGTAAGAAAGCACACACAAACTCTGGCTGAAGGATTCTTTAGTAAAGTAATATCGCATGTATCATCTCTCCAGAGTCAGTTCGGTACTTTCCCACCTCTCAACTCTCTCTCGTCCCGTGATCAATACGGACGAATTAGCTCAGCAAATCGTGATCTTATTTCGTAACTGACTTATTGAAGTTCACACCTTAGTCTCTCTCATTCACTCCCAGTATTCGAGACATAAGGACCTGACCTCTGTAACCATTTGTCCTGGTTACCAGAAGCATTGTGGGGTGTTTATTTGCAGAGGTCTACTCAATAAGTCGTCATAAGTCACGCCTTGCTCATTTCGAGTCCCATAAAAGTCACTTAATTTTGAGCCTGATTAACAGAAACATACCTTATTACTTTTTTACCGGGATATTCCTTTTTATATGATTTCTCTAGTGTGTCAACGGGCACACCAGACTCACCCATGGCCTTTATTGCCTGGTGCTAGAAAGTTATTATATCTTTATCTCATCTAGTGTTGCTTTCACCTCTCAGTATGTCCTTTGATGCTAAACAATTTGAGAATGATCCTGCAGGTGAGCTTAGTAAGCTTAAATACACTACTAGGGATGACTTGTCTTATTTACTGTATAGATGGGATATTCCCTATATTACTTCACTGACGCATCACCAGCGACTTGAACTTGTAACTGACCATTTGGTGAAGATGGAATTAAGGAGTTAGACCTAGACCCAGAAGACGGCGATTCGGAGAACGGAGCGAAAGAACCGCCTGTAGAGAGAAGCAGGTCTCTTGAACGAGTGCATTTAGAGCTCGAACTACAACAGTTGAAAGAACAAGAAAACGAAAAGCAAAGGCAAGAAAACGAAAAACAAAGACAGCACGAATTAAGACTGGCCCAAACTCAGTCTTTATCTTCCAACAACCCTCCTAACGAATTGGATCTGTCCAAAAACATTAAACTCGTTCCCTCTTTCGTCGAGTCTGACCCAGATGGGTATTTTCAATTATTTGAAAAAACTGCTAATCACTTGAAATGGCCATCTGATCAATGGATATGGTTATTACACCCCAAACTGACGGGGAAGGCAGCTGAAGTTTTTCTTACTCTCTCTTTAGAACCAGCGACTATAAGACTATTAAGTCTGGTATTCTGGACGCTTATTCCATCACAGTAGAAGGTTACAGACAATCTTTTAGGAATCTCTTCAAAGCTCCCCAGTCCACCTATGCTGAATTCGCAATTAAAATCTTAAAGGCTTATGATCAGTGGTTAAAAAAGGCTAAGGTAACTACTATTGAAGGAGTTAGAAATCTTTTGGCAATGGAACAGTTTAACAGAAGATTACCTCATAATGTAATGCTTTACCTTGCTGACAAAAAAGAGACTGATCTATTGAAGGCTGCCAAACTGGCTGATGAGTATTCACTCATTCATAAGTCTGGGAGTTCTCGGACTCAGCATAAATTTGTGAACTCCTCTGATAGCAAATCTGTGACCCCTTCAATTTCTCGCTCCTCCGGCTCTGTTACGAATAAAAATAACCCCTTGTTCTGTCTTTATTGTAAGAAGGAAGGTCACAGTATTACGTACTGCAAAGACCCCATGTGTCGTCAGTCCAAGCACTATGTACATTTTACCAACCCTAGTGTAAAATCCGAAACAGCCCATAGACCAGCGAAACCTGAAACTCCTCAGAAACCAGTTAATCATATTGTGAACTCAAACAGTGGGGATGATCCTTTTGCTCAGTTTATGTCCCGGGGTCATGTATCACTAACTAGTGAGTCTCCTCAGTTTCCAGTCAAAATCCTCAGAGACACAGTTGCTTCCCAAAGCCTGTTGTTGCGAAAGTGTTTGCCGGGTGTCGAAGGAAATGCCACGGGGGATCAGGTTCTGTTAAGACAGCTAAACTCCTCGTTACCTGCTGTTGATTTGGTAAGGATCCATCTTAAGAGTGATCTTGTTCAGGGAGATGTGACGGTAGGGTTGATTGATGATCTTCCAATAAAAGAAGTAACACTGATATTGGGTAATGATTTAGCAGGTGGTTTAGTGGTACCAAATGTTCGAGTTCGAAGCGCTCCAATGGACGTCTCTCCAACTTCTACCCTTGACAAGGAACAACCTGACTTGTTTCCAGTATGCATGGTGACACGCTCACAAGCACAGGCTGAAGAGAACACCACTGAGGTAACTAATTCTCAAGTTGATTTTGGTTCACAAATTCTCTCTAGGGATAATTTAATCCCGGCGCAAAGTCAAGATAACACTATAGCTTCTTGCCGTAGTCAGGCTATGAATTCAAAGGAGGCTGTGGTAAGGATCCCTGGTTTCTATTATGACAATGGTGTACTAATGCGCCTATACAGACCACCTCGGTTAACTTCAGCTGATGCTTGGGCTAATATAACTCAGGTTGTTGTTCCTTGTACCTTGAGACAATCACTAATTGAACTCAGTCATGATGGTGCTAGTGGCCACTTGGGTGTATATAAGACTTACCACAAGATACTGGATCACTTCTATTGGCCAAACCTTAAAAATGATGTAAAAAGGTTTGTACAGTCTTGTCATGTTTGTCAGCTGGTAGGCAAATTAACCAACCAATACCTCCAGCTCCCCTTCAGCCTATTCCAGTCTCATCTGACCTTTTGAACGTATCATCATAGATTGTGTGGGACCCTTACCTAGCACTAAAAAGGGAAACCAATACATCTTGACAGTCATGTGTCCAACAGCCCGTTACCCAGAGACATTTCCCTTGAAGAACATCCATGCAAAGACTATAGTTGCTCATCTTACTTCAGTGTTCACTCGGGTTGGTATTCCTCAAGTAATTCAAATGGACAGAGGGTCCAGCTTTACTAGTAAATTATTTTCAGAAGTGCTTGACGACCTTGGCATACAACAAAAGCTGTCCAGTGCTTATCATCCCGAATCCCAAGGTGTACTGGAACGCTGGCATCAAACCACTAAAGTAATGATGCGTAAGTTTTGCCTTGAGCATGAACGGGATTGGGATGATTCCTTAGAGTATTTGTTGTTTGCTCTTCGAGAGGCGAAACAAGAAAGTTTGGGATTTTCTCCTTTCCAACTCCTGTATGGAAGACAGGTACGTGGCCCACTGAAAGTTGTTAAAGACCAATGGCTAAGTAATGACAATGCAACTCAAGAAACTGTGTCTAGCTATGTTTCAAAATTACGTAAAACACTCTTACAAGTGCGTAAATTTGCTCAACAAAACTTAGCTCAATCTCAGCAGAAGATGAAAGAAAAATTTGACTCAAAGTCCAAAGTTCGAAAGTTCAAGGTAGGGGAAAAAGTACTAGCTTTCATTCCTACTAATACCATCCCACTGTCTGCTAAGTTTTCTGGCCCATAAAGAATATCAAAAGTACTCTTAAATAATAACTATGTTATAGATACACCTGATAGAAGGAAGTCTCAACAGCTAATCTATATAAATCGCCTTAAGAAATATCATCGTAGAGAATCAGAGGAGGAGGATGCCTCAAACATTGTTCTGTGTGTAAATAGCAGCCCTAAGGAAAAAGATGAGGATTCCATACCTTTATGGTCCTCCCTTAAGAATTCTCAGATTTTGTCAAATGTTTCTGGACATTTTAGTGATCTTTCTCTTGAGCTTCGGCAAGAACTAATGTTGTACTTTAGGAAATATTCAGAATTGTTCACAGATTTCCCCAAGAAGTGTCCCTACATTCAACACGATATTGAACTGGTTCCTGGAACTCTCTCCATCCGTCAATCGGCTTATCGGATGGGACCTAAGAAGACCGAACTGCTGCACCAGGAAATAGAATACCTTCTACAGAATAACTTGGCCGTTCCCAGCTGTTCTCCAAGGGCATCTCCTTCCATTTTAGTGCCAAAAGAAGAAGGTGGAGTAAGGTTCTGTACAGATTATAGGAAAGTTAATCTTGTGACCATTCCTGATGCTTATCCTCTTCCTAGAGTGGATGACCTTATTGACAGTATGGGACAGGCAAAGTTTGTTTCTAAACTCGATCTCCTTAAAGGGTATTATCAAATCCCTCTTACCCCTAAGGCACAGAAAATCTCTGCTTTTATTGCTCCTTTTGGGTTGTATGAATATACTGTAATGCCTTTTGGCTTATGTAACAGCCCCAGTACATTCCAAAGGACCGTCAATGGTGTCATGAGAGTCCTCCCCGGAGTCTGTGCCTATCTGGACGACATTCTTGTGGTAGCCGACGACTTGGAACAACATCGGAACAGGCTGGAAGGGGTATTAAAATCTTTGACAGAATGGAATTTGACAGTTAACTTAAACAAATCTAAATTCTATTCAGCTTCTGTCACTTATCTAGGACACGTGGTAGGAAATGGAGTAGTTCGACCTACGACAGCAAATGTAGAGGCAATTCTATCATTTCCCACTCCTACCAATAAGAGGCAAGTTCAGAGTTTTTTGGGCATGGCTGGATTTTACTGTAGGTTCTGCCCCAACTTTGCGTCTATCTCCATGCCTCTCACCAGACTAACAAGTGTGAAAGTTCCATTTCACTGGGATGTCAGCTGTCAGATCGCCTTTGATTCCCTTAAAGATTTTCTTACCCATGAACCCGTGTTGAAATCTCCTAATTTTGCCTTACCCTTCATATTACATGTTGACGCGTGTGAAACGGGAACTGGAGCTGTATTACTGCAGCCGCAACCCGATGATGGACTTGTGTACCCCATCTGCTATCACTCGACCCAACTCAAGCTACACCAACGATCCTACAGCGTTGTGGAAAAAGAGCTGTTGGGCACCATCAACGCCCTGCAGAAGTTCGAGTGCTACCTTTATGGTGTGCGACCTGTGATCGTCTACACAGACCATAATCCTCTGACATTTCTGCAAAAGGTGCGACACACGAATCAGCGTCTTCTCCGCTGGTCTCCCCTTCTCCAGCGTTACCCATTGGAAATCCGACACTTCAAAGGAGTAGAGAACGTCCTGGCTGACACCCTGTCCTGGGCCAGTGCAACCTTGTCCACCCCAACATCCTAACAAGACTTCTCTACTAGAAGCCTTGTTTTCTGGGGGGAGGTGTTACGTACCTAGCACCCCCTCTCACCTCTCCGTGTGTCAGGGTGGAATTCATTAACGAGGCCGGCAACTAAACAAGCGAATAATGAAGCGAAGCTGGCCCAAGTAAACTACCTCACACCACTACCTCACGTCACCCATGCCGGTACCAATCATCATGAAGCCGGTTGATGAGTGTGAGTGGCTCCAGTCAACACCTCTGCTATATATACGCCTCCACACCACAAGGGAGGCAGTTGGGATCTGGCTCTACTCGGTACTAGACTGGCTCTGATTTCTCTGTTTGATTTCTTTTGTTGATTTCACCAATGACTGTTTTATCTATTTTTTGCTGACTGCACCTTGACCTTGTGTGTGTTAGTGTTGTGTTAGTTGTGTGTTAAATTTAAGCTAGTAGAGGCTAAGTTAGGTGATGGATTATTAATCTTAAATAATAAAGCTGTGACTTTACTCTGGTTGTATTAGTAAGTCTTTGCATTAAAGAGCAAGTCACTTGAGTAAGAATAATAACCTAAGTCGCTGACAAGATATAAAATTGAGAAACCTATAAATCATAGCCATCATATTTTACTCTCAATGGTTATGACTTAAGCTTGTGATAACTTCATATCCCCCTGTGACTACTTCAGCTCTGGTCTATGAGGTTGTCACAGTTGCGACATACGCATATGTCGATGGGATGCCTCGGGTTAATATAAGTGTAGTATAAGTTAGTATAAGTGTAATGTAAGTGTAGCCTTGAAACCCCTGATTATGATTCATCTGTAATATGTAGGGAGTGATCATCAAATTCCATATTCAGGCTTGTTCCCTGTTAATATTTGTAGCCTAAGTGATACTCTAGTAATAGAGGAATTGTATAGAGCGATTATGGAAGTGAGAGTCGTGGCCAGTTCATAGGGGCGAAAGTTTTAGCACGAGCTTAAAAATCGCGAAAATTTGTGTTCATACTTTAAATTCGAAATTTGTAAGTCACGCTTGGTATTATCATCTTTTTGTACTACATAGTCATGAATTAAAGCTTAGTTAAATTCTAATTGCCGATAATGGAAATTTGCAACCGCAAAATCTGAGTTACACTGGCGACTGGATACGTATTCCACATGGTTATAATTAGTTTAAACACTCGTTGGTTTAGGCTTCGGTATAATTGTCAATCCCATACGCTTACCAGAAAATTTTAAGCATCATAAATCAATCCGTCTATGTGTGTCGAGTGTGAACACCTTATTTCCTATGCCATGTTAGTAGGTGTGAACAGTAATGTTGCAGAGGAATTAGTCGAAGTCAGTTCCAATGTTAGGACATCCGCGATACTGTACACACTTTGCTCTCCGACGCCCTGTCCTCAGGTGAGTAGTTCATGCGCTCTGATTCCCACCCCCATTTTTTTTGTTCCTATAATGTTAATCCTCTCTATATATATTAATAGGGTGACTGATAATGTTTCCTCTAACTTCCTTTCGTAATGACTTCACTCTCCGACCCCCTGTCGTTCACAGCTTGCCGTTGTTCCATCGTAGCCGCCTGCCCCAACGAAAGTAGTAACCAAACGGTTCTTCTCGTTTGTGCCCGTTTACACTAGTAATTCTCCCCCTCCCCCTTTTTCAGATTCACTAAACTCGATAGCGAATTATTGGTCCACTGTAATACTGTAATCTTATATATACATAGATCCTCTATTATCATTGTACGAGTTGTTTGAGAACTTCGAAGTGAAAAATGTGGGAAAGAACTCGGTCCCAAGGATATATTCTGTCATGTAATTTTTCCAAGGAGCCCATACGAGGCCATTGGATTGCTGGTTCCATGTTAAGGTGTCATTGTGAATTTAATGATTTGGTATATGAAACTGTTAGATACACTGGAGATAGTGTTAATTTGGAAATAGTAGGTTAGGAGGTGAAATTTATATATTTATATGTGCATGTGAATATAAAATTGTGATTAAACCCAACTGTGAGGAACTCTGTTCATAATAGTGTGTTAGTATCATTCCGAGAATTTGTTCAGCGAAGGTGAAAGTACTCTTGCATTCATTGATCTTCTTTTGGTATATCTGACCTGCTCCGAGATAGTATCAGTGCGAAAGAGTAATGATCTTATAGTTTCTAGTAATTCATATACTGTAAGTAATCTATGGTTAATTTGATCAATATCTAGTTTCTTATATTTGTATGTTTAGACTTAGTAAATATTAGGTTAAGTTTTTATTGTGTTTGAGACTCATCCTCTGGGGAGTTTTATCGTGAGATTGAGCGGCCCGCAAGGTGTGTTGCCATCTTACGACTCACGCACTCTAAACAATTCACGCTACCCTAGTCACTTATTCGCAAGGCCCCAGTGCTGTTCATCTTACTTTAGTAGAGCTAATAATTCTTTCCCGGCATTCGCTGGGTGGTGGCAGCCTACTCTTGTAACTCTGATTCATAGTGATGGCAATCTGTTAATTTTAGTTATTAACTCTTTTCTAAATTTTGCTTCACGACACTGGCGGTTTAAGTGGTGGGATTGTTAATTTCCCATCTTACATACAGAGTCTAAAAATTCTATCCCTACACCTTCTCTCCCTTTCCCCAGCCGGCAGCATGAGCTTCGGTGCTGCTGCTGCGGTTGCCAACCTCGCCCTGCGCCCAGTGTCGGCCTTCCTGCTGTACAGTTGTGCAGGACGGGACCAGGGGAGAACCGGGAGGAACGAGACCGAAAAACACCCAGTCTACTCTCAGGCTTTGGTGGACTTGTGGCCAGTACGTTAACACCACTTTGTTTACCATTTAGTACATAGGTCGTTCTTTTCTGATTCGTACAGGAGATTGAGAGGGGAGAGACAGAAGGAAAAAATACTAATTTAGTTAATCTGTCTTCACACTTAGGGACCTGTGAGCAGTAAATTAAGCCTCTGCACACCAGTAGATACTTGGATGTTAAATTCTGACCATTAAAATTTCAATTTTATACAGCTAAGTATCACTGCAGTGCAAAAACTTAACCCCATGATATGATATTTTAAACATTTATTCTAGCAACTTTCGACAATATTACGGATCTTACAAATGACATTCAAGCTTTCAGTAATTAACAGAATCAAGTGGCACACATAGACCTACTACCGCTGTAATCCTCAGCAGGTGGGGCCAGTCGCGTCACCTACGAGCAAATTGGCAGACCCAGCTCCACTGTCCCCAAGTCCCTAGAACCCGAGACCAATGTAGTGTCCCATCCAGACCCCCCCATGAAAATTGTGACTCCCTCTGTTCATGTGGCGCGCCGCACATGCGCCGTCGGCTGCCAGACGTATGACTCATTTGCAGCAAAAGTCCTGCAGAGAGAGGAACTAGAGGGATGATTGGTTATTTCGTACGTCAGTGAACTCGGAAATTTTGCCACTTAATTCCATTCTGATTTCACAGTTCATTCTCATATTTTTTTACTAGTTTGGTCTTATTTACCATTATAAGGTCTCTTTCTCCTTTGATCCGTGTACAATGAACCTAATTCAGTGTGCCAAAAATAACTTAACCTGTCCAGTCCCAGTCGGTTTTTTACCCAGCCTACCTTCAGGTCCTGACCGATTTTCGACGTTTTGTTTTTTGGCTGAAACCTTCGCTTTTGGTGAGAAACATCGAAACTTCATAGTGAAATCGCAATCCAGAAGTTAGAAATGTTGATACAGGTGTCACTCAACCGTACGTTTTCCTTTTTTTTTTTTTTTCACGGTACCTGGCTAAAGAAAACGAACTATGGAAGGGTTAACTAATTCAAGCCACTTTAAATTACGTATTTATTTCATTTATTTGGTACGAATTTATGTGTAGTTCAAGTCTATATTGTTTTTCACACAGTTATATAGGCGTTTATAAGCATTGTTCACTTACCCAAAACCCCAGTATATGGCACCTTCCTTTACGACATTACCACCTCATCACTTTTGTTTTGTTTCTACCCCTAGCTTCTATTGTCTCTTTGTCCTCCACCTTAGAAATCACTTCCACCGTGAATTTCGTCATTGGAGAGACCGTGGGGCAACATACCTTTACTTGCCAGGTTACAGCTAACAGGTGAATTGCCCAGTGTGGGGGAGAGGGGGGATTAGGAGGGGCCAGGCAGTGTCCCTACTTGACAGCAGGTAGAGGAAGATCTCCCACATATGCCTACCAAAAATCACCCGTGAATGTTGAAAAATGTGCACACAGTGGGCCTTGCAATTAAGTGACGTACGATGCCCGCAGAAAAAAAGTAGCGACGTGCATCGTACGTCGATTGGACTCGGCGGGTTAAGGAGAATCATCAGTAAACAAAAGTAGTTGTTTGTTGAGTAAGATAGATTACCGACCGATATTTTCATTTTGATCGTAGTTATGACTCTTTTAAAGTTATTACAAGAGATTGACCTGCCTTACATGTAATTTCTTCGAAATTTTGTGTGACTGTAATCAGTGGTTTGGAGATGGTTAAGCAATAACGATAACGAAGTTGCATAAGCTGTTGATCATGGTGAACCATAGGTAGAAATGTGAATATGTACGAAATGACAGAAACTGAGGTTATATATAGAATTTAAAATGGAATTCCAAGAGATGTTGTTCAGAAACCATATGACAGTCGATTCAGTGACTATAGTTGTGGGAAACGTGCGGAAACCAGGAGATATTGCACTTTTAATAAAGTATAATAACCCGTGAGTTTTCTTGTCATTGCCTGCCATCCCTCGTACTCAGACACCCCATCTCATATTTCTCTCCATGCATCCCCTCAGCTCATTCTTGGTCTCCCCCTCTTACTCTCCAGGTCAGACTACTTCTAGTTTCTTATCTTGGCCAAACCATCTCATTATTTGTACTGTCACTTTCATCCACATATTTTTTGTTGCAGGTAAAAATAGCAACAGTTATATATTATGAAGGCCTCTGTATTAGAGTTGAATTGAACAGGTAAGAACCAAGTGGGTTTGCTAAATAGATGTGGAATTGAGGTTGAAAAAAAAACGATGGTTAAACACTAATACTAATTATAAATTTTTGTGGTGGTTGCATTTTAACTTATAATTGAACTGTGAGCCATTCTTTGTTTCACCTAAAACAGTACTTCACTGATAGCACTGCTGAACTTCAACATTTCAGCATAGACTATTCACTTCTGGCCAACATTTTCACTAAATCAAATAAGTATTGGAGATTTAATATGGTAAGGCACACCACTACTTACTTCTAGATTAAATGAAGGTCCAAACTGTCTAGTGAATGACGGCAGGAGCTGCTGGAGACAGGAAAGAACATACAAGAGTGAAAATAAAAAAAAGGTGGAAGGCACTGGTACAACTTCCACTAGTGTTTACAAAAGCAAGGAAGTATTGTACTGTATTTCCATCCATCATCCAATCCTATGTTGCCCCATCAGGAGCGAAGCCCTGGGTCAGGTAAGTTGGTCTTAAGATGAGAGTGACCAGCCTCACTTATCCCTGAATGTCATCACGTGAGCAATAAACCCCAACCATCCCTTGGATATAAAACTACACAGACTTAATCTGATTGGAGTGCCTTGATAACCCACTAAACTATCAGATGCCTTAATTTGGTTACATGGTTACCATGCATAGTAAATGTTTCCTGGTGTACAGGAAACAAATTGGCTTATCACCCATAGTCAGAAGGAAAGGGGAAAGAAAAACAGAAGAGGGAGTGTAATAATGTATTTACTGAAAATAGAAAGAAATAGGACTGCTACAATTTCCAGTAGTGTGTACTAAATAAAAGTACAGTATTACTTCTGTCTTTAAGAGGATGAACAGTGGAAGGAAAAATAAATTAAATTTAAAAATAATCCATGCATCACAGTATCCTCCATTCACAAAAATAAAGGGGGAAGGAAATAGAAGAGATGGTATCTTAACATGCATGTATTGTGGTGCAGACAGTTGGAAGTAGAGGTTTGGTTTATGACTGTATGTTGGCCCAATGTCTGTGATAATGAAAACACTGAAAATGTTCAGCAAAGGGAGCTGGTGTGGAACAGGTCCTGAAGGCTGGTGAATACTGATATATTTAATGAAAATAAAAAGAAATGGCACTGGTACAACATCCATTAGTGCATACTATAGCAAAATAAGATATTAATAAATACAGTATAATGGAAGTTTATTTACATGGCACTGATAAAACTTCCAGTAGTGTTTAGTACAGCAAAATAATATATAATGAAGGTCAACAGATAAGGCACACAACTCATCCTTGTATACCAAAGAACCTTGCATTACCTATGGGTGCTTTAAAATGGAAATTGTGTCCTGCAAATTATTTTTCTTTAGTTCACAATGAAGGCTTTACCAATAACTGTGCAATTCTCACTTCTTATGTAGACTTAAGTACCACTTATATTACACTCAAGAAAAGAGCATCTTCATACAGTACTGTACAAGCTTTAATCAGAATAAACAGTCCTGCCACTGTGAGTTCTTATTGATGAAATACTGTACTGGCAAACTTCACCAGCTGTATCTACAGACAGATGCCCCAATCTCTGACTACCAGGTGTCAGCTGTATTGTCACCATGCCAACCTGTCTCCAGTCAGCGGATGCCAAAGTGATATAGGTGTCCTAGATCACTCTGACATACCTCTCCATTCCATCCCTCCACTTCACCTTCAGTATTTCTGTTTCTCTCAATCCTTCCTCTGTACTCATACTCTCTTCTAGTTTAAATCACCCTCTATTTATTCTGTATTGCAAAACCACATCAAAGCATCCCTTGTGGATCTTTCAGAAGCTTCCACACCAACATAACACTTTAAACTTCCTTGATTTGCCAAGGCATCTTCATGTTAATCCAGAAGCCAAATCTCATGACTCATTACCATGGCTCCTACTCTGACTCAATAACATCCTGCCTTACCTTGTACACATGATGGACTAGTTTTACTGTACTGTCATGCACTGACTTCTTTACTTCCATTCATACTGGTCTCTCCTTACCGCTACCTAGCTGCAATAAACTACAAGCCCCATTCCTTGTTGTACATCTTGAAAATAATGTCAGTGCTTTTATTTTCTTCATCACACTACCTAAGAAAATATTTAATGTTGGTCACAACGTATTCCTCTAAATGGCCAATCAGAATCACTGGACAGTCAGTAACTTCATTCCTCTAAAATAATTATGATGCTCTCTTACACTGTCAAATTTAATCTCACATACAGCTCCTAAAGCACATGCCAAGCACTATTCATTTACCTTCACCAAGGAAAGAAATGTATCATCTGCAAATAATTACATTATTTATCAAACAATCTATCTATCTATCTATTGCCAGACGCCTCAATCCCGAACGGGGTGGCCACAAACAAATCGCCTCCATGTCACTCTGTCCCCTGCCATTTCACTACCACGCTCCCAACTCACACCCCCCTCTCTCATATACCTCTCCACTCCATCCCTCCATCTCATCCTCGGCCTACCCCTCCCTCTCGCCCCCTCCACCTCACTCACATACACTCTCCTCGTCAATCTTTCACTCTCCATCCTCTCCACATGCCCAAACCACCTTAACGTGTTTCTCCTAACGCTTCCCATCACGTCCTCAAGCACACCACAACGCTCCTTCACTTCCTCATTTGTTAGTCTGTCTCTCCATGTGACTCCACATGCTCCTCTCAAATAACTCATTTCCACTGCTCTCACTCTTGACTTCTGTCCTTCCAACAGGGTCCAAGCTTCACTTCCATATGTCAGAGTTGGTATCACAATACTGTCATGTAACAACTTTTTCACTTCCATGCTCACCTCCCTGTTTCTTATCACTGCTTTCAACGAACCAGCAACCTTCCTTCCCTGCTGTACCCTTTCGAGCACTTCACCCTCCAGACTACCATCCTTACTCATCACACTGCCCAAGTACTTAAATTCACTCACATTCTCCATTTCCTTCCCATCCAATCTCACTGTACACTCACTGGCTTCACTTCTCTCGAAGACCATCACTTTACTCTTCCCCACATTCACCTTTAGATTCCGTTTCTTACACACTCTCCCAAACTCATCTACCAAGCCTTGCAGCTCCCCTTCGTCTTCACTCAACAACACAGTATCATCTGCAAACAACAGTACAGG
>JAGKTI010022631.1:0-15170 GCA_018397915.1 Birgus latro
ATGGAGTCCGAGGATGAGGCGGGAACAAGGTGGATATGAAGTACGTAGGCATGAAAAAGAAAGAAAAGAAAAAGGGAGGGGATTTGTTTATCACCGTGCAGTGAGTCAGGATCCCCCTCGTGGACAAGACAGACAAATTTATGTGAATGAGATGTTGGAGGAGAATATAACAATAGAACAGCACAACACCAGGGGCAGAAAATAATGGCTAATATTGCCTCCCTGTTGTTCGTAAGAGAATCCGAAATGCCATCGCGGTCGTAGTCAATCTGTGGATCTAGGACAATGCTGAGAGTAGAAAGCATGGGAGTAGAAAAAATGCTTACCAGAGGGCAAAGTAGAGTCCTTACCTACTGCTGACTAACCCCGCTTACCCGTTGTTGGCGAGCGAGTCTGGATGGCCATCGCGGTCGTGGTCAAACACGGGCCCCAGCACCACATTCAGCGGGCCGTGTTGCGCCAGCCAGCGGGGAAGCAGCACCTCCGTCAGCTCCCGCCACCGCCCCACCGCAGCGTCACTCATCACACCGGCGTTGCTCACCAGACGCCAAACGTCACTACTTACGCCACCTGACTCACCCCTGTCGTACACTGTCAGGGAAGTAACACTGTACACACCTCATGTATACACTGCCTCAAGTAACTATGTACACACCTAACCACCCACGTCACCTGACCCACTCCTCGCGTATACTGTTAAAGAAGTTACGTATCACACACTTCAAGAAATATTACTGTAATATACACACCCCGCGTACACTGCCATGGAAGCAACACTGTACACTAGTCACCATCTACACCCCCTGAGACACTCACTACATGGTGTGTTAAAGCGTCACTGTACACACCAAGTATACAGCCATGGAACTAAGGCCATACACCCCTTAAGACCCGTTACTATATCACACCCGCCCACACCTCATACACTGCCATGGAAATAACACCTCAAAACATTACACCCTCTGATACGCTCCTCACATACACTGCAATTTTATAACATGTATATCTAATCCTTCACGTCAGAAGTCAAATTTATGTACGTTATAAAATGCCGAACAGTTTATGAATATCAAATCCTTCGCTATTCTTTTCGTATTTAGGTCGTATGCTATTTAAAAACCATACAGTCTCATTCAGTTAACGGACGCTTTATAAGTCTGAATTAGCAGCTTTCATTACTGTAACTTATCGGCATTTTTTTTTCTAACAGGAAGATACGCACTTCGTATTTTGTGCTGTATATCCTAAAAACATCAACTAAAATTCGGCAGATAATATGCTGGCTCAAACGACGCATGATGAGTTGCGTTGCTCAGTCAGATAAGGACGTTCGTAGGCCTCTCCTGTCTCTCTTAACGGTGAAGTCATACATGTCTGAATATAAGTGAATATAAGTGCATATATTCACCTATAAACAGAGGATGATAGTCGCCTCTGCCCACTACTCCACGTTCAAACGTTTAAAGATGGAGTCATGAAGCAAGGATGAAAAGCGAGTGAGTTTTTGTACCTGACTTACGTACCGCGTGGGAAGAGTGGCAGTGCTGTGGTGTTGGGTGGCAGTGCTGTGGTGTTGGGTGGCAGTGCTGTGGTGTTGGGTGGCAGTGCCGTGGTGTTGGTCGGCAGTGCGGTGACGGAGGCGCAGGCGGCACTGTTGGTAGCGCCCAGCCGAGGATCAGACAACCAGGCGACAGGAGACACGGTAGAGACGGGGGAGGCGGCGCGGACGGAGGCAGGTGGGGGGAGGAGAGAAAAGCTGGTCCACAGGGGAATCTTCAGATCTTGCGAATAACCTGGGGGAAAAAAAGTAAAGGTGGGGAGGGGGGAATGACCAAGATATTCAAGTTAGGAATATCGACTCTCTCTCTCTCTCTAGTAAGGCCTTTATGCAATATGGCGGCGGCGACAGCGGGGATCACCAAGGGTAACGGTTCTGGAGGCTCTAGGGGGTGGGGGGGGGGCTGCAAAGGACTCATTTTTACACTCTCAGTAACTCAGTGACAAAGGCGTTTCTAGGCCGGGTCCTCTTGCTAATGAGGGGGAGAAACAGCAATTACCAAGGCTATGTATATACTCAACTCATTTACATATACCTATTGTACTCATCAAGGTGTTGGTGTTGTATATACTGTATTTAAAATTATTATTATGGCGGGGGACGGCGACATGGAGGCGATTTGTTTGTGGCCACACCTTACGGGATTAAGGCGTCTGGCAATAGATAGATGAATAGATTATTATTATTATTATTAGTAGTAGTAGTAATAGTAGAGAGAAAGAGAGCATAGCCACTAACCAGTAATATGCGTGTGGTGGTGGAGGAGAGCGGGGACGTTGCGGTGGAGAGGGGTGGAGTGTGAAGGGGTCGGCGCTCCCCACGGCATATGCCCCTTCTCCCAGGCCTTCCTCTCCTCCGCCGTCACCCCCAGAGCACCCGACCAGGCCTAGGCAGGAGGAAAACAAATAAATAAATAAATAAAAATATAAAAAACAACAGGAATATAAGTATTTAATGCGAGAACTTGACGGTACTTCGGTTAATGCCCTTGGTGTGGTGTTGTGTGGTGATGTGATGTGGTGGAGGGTGATTCTGTGTGGTGTGGTGTGGTGATGGAGGGTGATTTTGTGTGGTGCGGTGCTGTGTGATGATGGAGGGTGATTTTGTGTGGTGTGGTGTTGTGGTGCAGGGTGATTTTGTGTGGTGTGGTGTTGTGGAGGAGGGTGATTTTGTGTGGTGTGGTGTGGTGATGGAGGGGGATTCTGTGTGGTGTGGTGTTGTGTTGGGTGATTCTGTGTGGTGTGGTGTGGTGTTGGGTGATTCTGTGGTGTGGTGCTGAGTGATTCTGTGTGGTGTGGTGTGGTGATGGAGGGTGATTCTGTGTGGTGTCGTGTTGAAGGGTGATTCTGTGTGGTGTGGTGTTGAAGGGTGATTCTGTGCGGTGTGGTGTGGTGATGGAGGGTGATTCTGTGTGGTGAGGTGGTGTGTTTGAGAGTGATTCTGTGTGGTGTAGTGTGATATTTGAGGGTGACTCTATGTGGTGTGATGTGGTGTTACTAAAATCGCTAAAGTCTATGGAAGATAAACGCCTAGCATCCAAAAATCACAAGAGAGAGACCAACGGACACAGCGACTCCAAGAGACGCTGTTATATTTAAAAATAAAGAAATGTATAGCTCGCTTCCTCTAACAACTATCCTATATCTTTCATTTATTTCCTCAGTATATAATTCATCCATTCAGTACGATCCCTTGTCAGATCCTTCGCTTTTCCTTCAATTTTTTAACAGAAGATGAGCAGAGGTAGGAAAACCATCTGCATCTATTCTCACCATGACCAAACCAGCTGAACACTCTCTTCTCACCACCTCCCTATCTGCATCTATTCTCACCATGACCAAACCAGCTAAACACTCTCCTCTACCCTACTCTCATCACCTCTAACTGCATCCATTCTCACCACATGACTTTACCATCCCAGCGCATCTCTACCTTATTTAGACTAAACATACATTCTCATTCTGCATCCTCTGCGAATCACTGTGCTTCTTACTTACTATGTACAGTACTACACACTATTTTTTGGCAGTCCCATAAGTACTGCTCATAATCCTGACTTTTCACACATTCCATACCAGCGACTTACATTCATACAAGAAGGTGGACACACACACACACACACACACACACACACACACACACACACACACACCATCATGCTATCTTCTTGTGTCAGCCGCATAATAATAATAATAATAATAATAATAATAATAATAATAATAATAATACAATGGTGTACAGCAATCCAGTCCTTCTTGACAAATCGTGATGAAATAAAAAGCAGAATTTGGCACATTAGCAACCTGAAAGACCATGAATAAAAATAAAAATAAAAATAAAACAAACTAACTACGAGGGAGTGCCAGAACAAAAACTGAAGTTGACAGTGACACCATTAAAAAAAAACAAAAACAAAAAACAAAACAGGAAATACTATGATCACAGCCACTGGATATGACAATAGTGTGTGTGTGTGTACCTGTGTGTGTGTGTACCTGTATGCGTGTGCGTGTGTGTGTGTATAACTTGCACCTGTATGCGTGTCTGTGTACCTGTAAGCATGTGTGTGTGTGTGTGTGTGTAACGTGTGCCTATATGTATATGTGTGTGTGTAAACATATGTGCAAACAGTAAAAACATGTGACATCGCTTCCCTGAATTGGTCACTTCTTAATATAGCTCTGCCACACCGGTATTGCATTTCAACTCCTCTGTTCAGCATGTCTAAGGCCTTGAATGCATAGCTACAAATTATGGGTGACATATACAGTACCTAAAATGGATGAGGGAATGGACAGACACCAGGAACAAAGGAACAATAGCCTGACCCAGTATTAATAAAGGAACTAGAGGCCTTTGGTTCATTCTTTCTTGCTTAAAAAAAAAAAAAAGTCTACAGGATAAACCAGTCTCCGTAAAAGTTAACAATTATTACAGACGCTATTGTTTACGCGTATTTTGTTACAGCACCGTTCACTCTGATTTGGCTGTGACGTGGATGGCCGCTGTATAAGTGACAATAAAAGTAAAAACAAGTCATTTCATAAAGAACTTTGACCACGGAAGGTGAAACAGGCTATTTTATATACAGCTTAAGGTTAGAGGCGTTAATATACTGCATGTGGCCCCTGGTAATACCCAACAAAATCACCTGGATGCCGTCATAATCATTTTCTTGAAGTCGTGATGTGTTAAAGGTCTCAAACAAATCCCTGAAAGTGCCTGAGTGATTCCAAGTACACTGCGTCACGTACAAGTATCAGTTACTATGAAATTTCAGATACTTGGTCCTGTAACTGCTGGGATTTCTCACCACTGAACAAAATGGTCTGGTGTTCCCTTAAATAAAACTCCTAGGTTTACAAAAGGTGTTATTACCTAGAGTTATTATTATTATTATTATTATTGTTGTTATTTTAAGTTCCTGGCTGCCTGTAATTCTCTCAGTTAAGCAAAATCTCCAGGTGTGAGCTTAGGAAAAAAAAAAAAACTATGCGTACTGAAGTCAAAGAAGGGGCTAGTGTTGTTGTAGCCCAAAGTTCACGTTAAAAAAACAGTTAAAAAACAAAATACAAGCAGTGTAGAGTCCTTGTAGTCATGTACGTGGCCACTACACACACACACGTACGTACCTTGTGACCCCACTTGTGACCCTGGCAACCTGGCGTGACCTCCTGCCACACGCTGTCCTCTTCTGGCAGGGTCAAGGACGGGAGGGACGGCTGCACCCACCAAAATAAACAAAGACGAGACAAACAGTTAGTGCCAGTAATTAAAAAAAAAAAAAAAAAATCAGCGGGAGTAATTAATTTATTGACACACACACACACACATACATATATAATACCACGAAAAATGAAGTGGTAAACATTTATGCGTGGAAAATTTCGATTACGCGTCACTGCTGCTTAACGCTTTGTGAAGGTCAGTGGAGACGGGGCGAGGCTGGGATAGAGACCGGAGGCGACAGAGATAGATAAACAGATAACAACAAGTAGATAACACACAGATAGAAAGATAGATAGATAGGCAGATTTAAGGATGATAAAAACCAAGATATAGATGGATACACACAATACATACAGGCATAACCATATAGACAGAAATATGGACAGACAAACAGACATAAATACATGCAGAGGGGTTAATGAACGCTGTATTCAACCCCTCTGGTTTAACAAGTCTCTATGTTGAATAAAATCGTCTGGACATCAAAAATAAATAAATAAAATCATTAAAAGATGTCCTCGGCCTGAAGGGATTGAAATGTATCTATTGTTTAAGAAATTAGTTACGTAATTTCGAAATATACAATACTTATTTAAAAAGATGACTTGAAAGTTCATGAATTTCCAGTATTTTAGCTGCAGCCTGTGCCATCTCACTGTGATAAATGAAAATATTCATTATGTATATTTACTCTCTCTCTCTCTCACGCACACACACGAGGGAGAGAGAGAGAGAGAGAGAGAGAGAGAGAGAGAGAGAGAGAGAGAGAGAGAGAGAGATGACCTCGAGGTAGGGAAGACGTGCTTGTGATAGGGTAGGTGCCCCCAGGGTCATACGCAGAGCCGTCAAAACAAAAATAACTCTCTCTCTCTCTCTAGATGTTGAGATAATTTTCCTAGCTTAACGACACACCTCTACTATATTCTTTCCACCTTAACTTGGCCCAAATTTTCGTCCTTTTGAAGCTTATTACACATAGATCAGTGGCGGAAAAAGGATAGTGCTACGACTCTACATCCCTGCCACGACACTTCTTCGTGACTAGCACCATATTCAAACGTTAATCTATAGTTACATCTCAGCATTCAAGATGGAGGAATAACAGTTTTAGGCCAAATTAGAGTAGAAACGGGAGAGTGAAAGGGTTAACGAACTCTCTAACCGACCCCTGTTTGAAAAGACTCCCGAAAGCTGAATCATCCAGAGGGAACACTAGGTAAATAAATACATAAATAAACACATAAATAAATGAAAGTAGATAGGTTGATAGATAAACATATAAACAAATAAATAATACGTCATCGGAAAGAAGGGGTTGATAAGGCAATTACTAAAATTTTGCGCCGAGATCAATAATTATCATAGTCTCTACTTCAACTTGGCCCAGATTTTCGTAAATTTTGCAGCTTATGTGGTTCAGCGTCGGGGAAAAGCGGGATTACGGATTTATTTTCGTGTCCTAGCACTTCTTTGTGACTAGGATCATAACCTACTGTTAATCTACTGTTTCAACTCAGCATTCAAGATGGAGAGATGACAATTTTAAGGAGAGAGAGAGAGAGAGAGAGAGAGAGAGAGAGAGAGAGAGAGTGAAGGGTACGCACCAGTGGAGGGGTTGATGGCGTGGGTGGGGGGCTTGCCAGGATGTTCAGCGCCCCCCATGTACCGTTGTTGGGGGCAGGCTTCACCCCCACCAACGCACACATCACGTTGTACAGTTCGATGTTCTGGAAGGGCGCTACATCAACCCCCTGACGCAGATCCGGCCCGTAGCCTACAAACAGCGCCTGGAAGGAGACATGGAGTGATGGAGTGATGGAGAGATGAAGTGGTGGAGAGATGAAGTGGTGGAGAGATGGAGAGATGGACGGGGAGAAACTGGAGAGGTCAGATATACGCTTCGTGAACCCCTTCTGTGCGAGAACTTTTTAAAATTGAACAAAAATCCGGAAATGGTAAAAATAAATCCGTCATCGGGTTGAGGGGGATTTTCTACCATAAATTCTGAATAATCTACCTCAATAAATCCCTCCATCTACTCCCCGACCAATCTATCTATTCAGTGTTAAATAATATCAATGGAAACTACCTATTGTAATTCTTCATCCTAAAGGGGGTATCATGCGGTACCTGAAATCATGGTTTGCCGACAAAATCGTGGTAACCTCCCACGAAACCGTGGTAGCCGCCGAGGATTCCGTCGACAAAACTCATTTCCATCCAGACCCATTCCGTGCCCACGGAATCAGGAACAAAACGTTTTTTTTTTTAAGTTATAATTCCCTCCTAGTATGCCTATTGCCTTCCATTATATATATATTATTAATTATGAAAGCTTAAATAACCTTTTATATCGTGCAGGGATGAAATAACGATGTCGATAATTCAGTTTGTTTTCATTGGGGAGCGCGGAGCTTGGATACAACACTCCACGCTGGGTGAAGGGGTACTGTACACATCGCCGCTCATTCAACACTGGGTATGCGATGGTATCTGGGCAGATATTATGGACAAGGGCTGCTGAAAATGTCTATCTATCTATCTATTGCCAGACGCCATAATCCCATAAGGGGTGGCCATTTGACTCTGAGTTATTTGTTTTACCGGGAGGGGCACTAACCCTCCACCAACCCACTTGTTGACACATAGGGAGCACGTATGGTTTGGTTATATGGTTACCACCCAGCGTTGTAAATTGTTTCTTGGTTTACAGGAAACTATTTGGCTTGTCACTCAATGTAAAGCCACCTGTAAAGGAAAGAAAAGCAATAAGAAGTGACAGGAAAGATGGGAGAAATAGGAAGAGAGGAGGGCAGGCTCAGAAAGAGAATGATAAAGGCTAAGGAAGAAGTAGGCAGCACTACATCAAGTGAGTGGATGACAGAATTCATCTAGCCTACAATTGCATGTCAGATCCCTAACCTCATTAGCTCCCGTATCTTTCTTACCATAGTTATCCCCCTCCTTCTAGGCTTATACCCCTCTTAATTACTGTATCTTGTGTGACACAAGGAATAAATGGCTAGCATTCTTTCTCTCCCATCTGCAGGGACAAATGATACTGTATGAACAGTCCTTCAAACTTATGACTTAATTATCTCTATCTATCTATCTATTGCCTGACAATGTCCTCATTGAAAAAATGAAGCCATTCCCTTGTCTTTGGGATCACAAGGATCCCAGGTTTCACAAGAAAACCAACGGTGTGTTTGTTTACATTTTTGCCGACCGTCGGCGACGTTCGAGGAACGTGTGTGATAGGGTTTGTGGCTGGTTCCAGCAAAACAGGAACGCGTTCCGTCGGCAAACCATGATTCCAGGTACCGTGTGATACCCCCTTAACTCTTCCCCATCCTTACATTCATCTCTCCCCTTCTCTCACACACACACATACATGGAGAGAGAGAGAGAGAACCTATCTAACCATCCTGTCTATCTATGTCTATTTAACTATCTATCTGTCTATCTATCACTCTAACTATCCATCTATCTATCTAACTATCCAATCTGACTATTACAACCGTCCCCATCCTCACATTCATCTCGGTGTGGTAATAGTCGTAGCCGTGTATCCCCGTGGGAGGCGGTCTGGTGCCCTTGCCCGGCCTGATGTCCTTGATGGAGTAGCCCGGGTCAAGGTCTAGCACGATGGGGTCTATCCTCGAGGAGTAGGTGTAGTGGAGGCGGAGAGGCAGGTCGGACTTGTGGAAGGCTCGCAGGCTAGCTCTCACGCACGACAAATTGGACAGTAATTCATCCACCACGTCTGAAACGAGTCTTGGTTTTAGGATTGTACTTGAGAATTTTCCCTATCTCGTAACATCTTCTCATTACCCATTTATTCTGTACTCTACGCCTTATTGCCCTTCTGATGCAAACCATGTCGATATTAACACGATGTAAATAAAATACATGAGTACGTTCAGGTGTAATATGTAAAATCAGTCGCTAAAGAAGTGGTGCTTGGAAACCGCCTTTGTCACCTAGCACTACCCATCGTAACTACCCGACTCTGTATCGCATTACCACTTCTACTGCTACTACTATTACTAATAACTACTACAACTACCATTACTACTATTACCAAATTAATAATAATAATAATAACAATAATCATCATCATCATCATCAGCAGCAGCAGCCTAAGTCAGTTCACTACATAACAAACACCTCTCCCAGCGTTTTCCACTCAGACCTATTGATGTTTGCTTGTTCCACCCAATCCCAGTGAATCTCGGCATCTCATTTGGCCATGAGAGAGAGAGAGAGAGAGAGAGAGAGAGAGAGAGAGAGAGAGAGAGAACTAACCTTCCTCGGGCACCTTGGGCCTGACTCTGGAGGAGGCACCGGGGAACACATGGGCCAGGTCGCTGATGTTTGGCGCCAGGTCACGCAGGTCGATCACCTTCTCCGGCCCGCCCTCCGCCATGCCGTGGTCAGCGACGATCAGTATGTTGACGCAGTGCAGCAGGTCCTTCGAAGCCAGGCCCTCCACCAGACTCAGCACCTGTCCATCCACGCGCACTATCTGCTCGTCCACCTGCCAGAGGGAATAGGGGGTGAGGGGCAGGGACATGTACAGCTGGCTCCACTTCCACATGACCCACCCTAATATCTCCGCAGTCAAGTATTATTCCGAGCCATTTTCTCTTCTTGTACTCCCACCTGCTCGACACTGGGTTGAGAATCTGGGTCATATGTCATGGTTATGGGTTCGTACTTCAAACTGAGACATCATTGGCAGAGCTTGGCTTGGGGTTAGTCGGGAGAGGATGGAAAGGATGCAGAATCACAGCACTATCCTTTCCTACCATGATAAAGTAAAAAAAAAAACAGTATCATATTCTTGTGTTAATCTGTTGTTACCACTCAGCATTCAGGATGGATATATTGCAATTTTAGGCCAAATTAGAGTGAAAAAGGTATAGTATTTTGTTTCAGGTAACGACAGGCGGTTAAATCCAGCTACGGGTAAGTCGCTGAAGGCTGAGAGTGTGGGTACCTCTTGGGTGTCTGGGCCTGTGCTGTGGCCTTGGCGGTCCGGCTCATCAAAGTAGAGGGATATCCAAGCTGGTCGGTCCTCGGGGGGAAGCTGTATCCACTCCAACACCTGTACCACACCATAGAATTAATTAAAACACACACACACACACACACACATCCATTTCTTTTTGCCATGCTGTGTAAAAATAGTTCCCTGTATTTTATGAGAAAAGTTAACTGAGCGACTGATTACCCCTATACCATTGCAATAAAACTACTACTACTACTATTGCTACCATCACCACGAAGACTACTACTACTACAACTACTACTACTACACATACCTGCTCCACCCGTTCATTATAAGGTACTGAACCATTGTAGGGGAACCACTGGTCAGGATAGCCGCCCCCTGCACCGGCGTCTGATCCGGGCCAGAAGAATGTGGCACTCTTCTTACCCTGCAAATACCAACACACCATCAAGACACAGGAAGGTACACAGGAAAGGTACACATGAACACAGAAATGTACACATGAACACAGGAAAGGTACACATGAAAACAGGACCCTAACATTCTTCTTACCCTGCAAATACCAACACACCATCACCACACCAGTACAGGAACACATGAACAAAGAAACACAAGTAAGGTACACATGAACACAGGAAAGGTACACATGAACACAGGAAAGGTACACATGAACACAGGAATGGTACACATGAACACAGGACTGTAACACTTTTCTTACCCTGCAAATACCAACACACCATCAACACACAGGAGGGTACACAGGAAAGGTACACATGAATAAAGGAATACAAGAAGGGTACACATAAACGCAGGAAACGTACACAGGAACACAGGAAAGATACACACGAACAGAGGAACACGGGAAAGATGCACATGAACAGAGATGTTATGGTGTCCGTGCAGTGGTGGTGGGGAGATGGTAGCGTTGTCAAGGTCGGGGAACCATTGTGGAGAAGGAGTGCATCATCATCATCATCATCATCATCATCCCCGGCACTGCTGCTGATGGCGGCGTGTCTTTGTGTTCAGGAATCATGGACCAACCCCTCATTGTCTCTCAACCTTCTTTATTCTAGATCAACTTACTTACAACTACTACTGCACTGACTACTACTAATTCTACTACTACTACTACTAATACAACTATTACTAAGGCCCAAGATGCAGCAATAAAATCAGGGGCCGAATCTTCACAACTCCCCCAACTTCAAGCAGTGCCGAAGACTGCTTGTGTATGCGACTTTCTTCACTCATACAGCAACGCATACTTCACTGCCGAATTACAGTGAATTTTACAGTGATAAATACGACAAAAGTGTAGTTAGCTAATTTAAAAATGTGTATACTCATATCCTGCTTTATCATTCTTTTTCTGTCTGCCCTCTTCTCTTCCTATTTCTCCCATCTTTCCTGTCACTTTTTATTACTCTTCTTTCTTTTACTGGTGGTTTTATTTTGAGTGACAGGCCTAATGGTTTCCTGTAAGCCCGGAAGCCATGTACATCGCTGGGTGGTAACCATATAACCAACCCATACCTGCTCCCTAGGTGTCAGCAAGTGGGTTGGTGGAGGGTTAGTGCCCCTTCCCGTAAAACAACTAATCCAAAGTCAAACGGCCACCCCTTACGGGATTATGGCGTCTGGCTATAGACAGATAGATAGATAGATGGTATATCCTGCAAACTGGTTCCGAGCCTTTAAAAATGTGAACCCAGGTCAGTTAAGAATAAAACAGAGGTAGGCCACGTCCATCCATCGTCCAATCCTCTCCTCTGTCACATCAGGAGCGTAGTGTCCCGGGGCTAGGTTACTTAATCCACGTATCTAAGTCAAGGGAGACGTGTCATTGGCATTGTAAGAGCATTAAACAGCAACTGGATCTGAACACTTAAGGGTCACATTTCTTTGGAACATCTTGACCCACCAGACCATCACGCGACCACTAACTTACCAGGCCCCTATGCAGCGGTACGTAAATAAAATAATAATACTGATACTATTACTACAATTACTACTACTACTACTACTACTGCTACTACTAATAATAAGTAAATTAACAGTAAACAGGAAGAGAAATGAATGCATCAGATAAAAATTGGAGCCGCAGAAAATTCGGCCATATGATGCAACAGGCAGAGAAGGAATTGCTTAGGGCGGGATGGTGCTGAAGCAGAACCACCATCATGTCATTCCTCCTCACCCTGGGGTTAAGAATGATGATGATGATGATGATGATGATGATGATGATGAGGAGGAGTAGATTACTTATCCTCATCTTACTACTACTACTAATAATAATAACAATAATAATAAGAGGAAGAAGAAGAAGAAGAAGAAGAAGGTAAATACTACAAAGTCCACGCTACACAGTACACATAACCACGTACTGTACCTGCTTGGCTAGCGTGGTCCATATAGATTCTCCGTACCACCACGAACCGTTCCGTGCCGGGGGTCCACCAATGCTGAACACTTCATTGAACTCGGGATCGTAGAAGACGTTCTCCACGATACCATGCACGGATGGGTACAAGCCCTGCGGGAGGAGAGAAAATGGGGTGAGGGAGAGTGGAAGACAAAATAGGGAATAGAAATGGGTTAAATGGGGGAAATGGATGAGAATGGATGAAGGAGAGAAATGGAAAATGGGTTATAAAGGATGGAAAGGAAAGAAAATGGATGGGAGACAAACAGAAAATGGGGAGGGGAGGGAAAATGAGCTAAAAAGGAAGGAAATGAAAGAGAAGGGATGAGGGATGAGGGATAATGTATAAAATGAGGAAAAGACAGAAAAAAGAGAGTTGAAAAAAAATGGGATGAAGGAGTGGGGAAGAATACAAAATAGGGATGTGAGGGAAAACGGATTAAATGAGGAAAATGAAAGTGAATCAATGAGGGAAAGAGGAATAAGAAATAGGAAGGAGAAAGAAAATATGGTGGGGGGAAGACAAAAGCAAGAAAATGTGAATGGGATGAAGGTGAGGGAAAGAATAGAAAATGGGAAGGTGAGAAACAGTGAGGGGAAAGAAAATGGAACGGGGGAGACTGAAAGAATACAAAATTGAAAAGCAAAAATCAGAGAGAGGGGAGAGAAAATGGGGCGATGGAAAGGAAACGGAGAGAAATTTGGTTCAGTGTGATTAAAAGAACACAAGATTGGGAGAACAAATTGGCTGAGGAAGACCGGGAGAAAACAAAATGGGTAAGTGAGATGGAGAGAGAAAATGGGCTGAGGTTAGGGGAGATGAAAGAAAATGGGATGATGGAGATGGGAAGCCTACAAAACTGGAAAATTCGGTCCACGGAGATAAATGCAGTTAGGAAAGAAAATGGAGCTAGGGTATAGAGAAAATGGGGTGGGGGTAAGAACGGCATTTGCTCGTACTACGGTATCTTAGAAGTTGTTAAAGATACTAAGTTATATAGATAGGACACAGACCTTGGAGACAGGAGAAATATCGTAAGTGGAGTGTGTAAAGAGATAACAGAGTGAGGGGAGAGACAGCGGGATGTGAAAAGATGGATACAGAATGAAAAAAAGTGTACTGATTAATCTCTATGTCTTTAGCCAGACACCTTAATCCCGTAAGGGGTGGTCACAAATAAATCGCCTCCATATCGCCCTATCCCCTGCCATTTCTCTCATATCTCCCTCTCCCATGTACCTCTCCAATCCATCCCTCCATCTCATCCTTTGATTAAACTGCTGAAAATTGGAGGGTAACCGGGTGAGGGGAGGGGACGCTGGAAGTAAATGAGGTGAGGGGAGGGAGACTGTGAGAAACTTCGTTGTTTTGGCAATGGTGGTTTTAGGGATGGGCAGACTGTCTAAGCATCCCCCCCTCCCCTTTCAAATGAGGCCCCCCCAGATGTGGCTAATACCATGATGAAAGACATTTGTATAACATTGCATTTTATACTCGTTCATTTAAAATCACATTCAAGTAAAAATATTCTAGAATCTGGACTGTTCTGGAAAAAAAATGACTTGTATTTTAACGTCAGGATATGAAAATCGCCAAGTGTGCTGGAGGGCTCCATGTCACTATCCGGCCCAGAGCCTCCGGAGTGTAAAGCCATCACTGGTTTTGGAGAGGGACTGTCCACGGTAAGATGAGTATTGACGCTGGAGCGAGGGAGGGGGTGCGGTGATGGGAGAGAAAATGGGGTGTGAGCGGAGCGGACTGGAAGAAAATGGGGTGCATGAAGAGAACCTGAGACTATAAGAAAAGGAGTGAAGGATACAAGGAGTGAGAAAGACCTGGGAGGACTAGGGGAGGGAGTGAAGGATACAAATGAGTGAGAAAGACCCTGGGAGGATTAGGGGAGGGAGTGAAGGATACAGGGAGTGAGAAAGACCTGGGAGGATTAGGGGAGGGAGTGAAGGATACAAGGAGTGAGAAAGACCCTGGGAGGACTAGGGGAGGGAGTGAAGGATACAAGGGATGAGAAAGACCCTGGAAAGACTGGGGGAGGGAGTGAAGGATACAAGGAGTGAGAAAGACCCTGGGAGGACTAGGGGAGGGAGTGAAGGATACAAAGGAGTGAGAAAGACCTGGGAGGACTAGGGGAGGGAGTGAAGGATACAAAGGAGTGAGAAAGACCTGGGAGGACAAGGGGAGGGAGTGAAGGGTACAAAGGAGTGAGAAAGACCCTGGGAAGACTAGGAGAGGGAGTGAAGGATATCAAGGGCCCTTATCTTCGTCGGGTAAGGAGACTCCCTATCACCTTTTCCTTAACGATTTATTTTCCAAACTCCTCATTAATATCTCCTGGTTTGCTACTTAGGTCCTTTGAATCTCTACAGAAAAACTGCAAGAAAAACATACAAGAATACAGTAATGGAGCAGAATCAGGAATAAATCG
>JAGKTI010022632.1:0-13437 GCA_018397915.1 Birgus latro
TATATATATATATGAGCCTCTGTGCTGCAGTGGCAGAGTGTGCATCTCGCACACTGGTGGGTGCGAGTTTGCCTCCCGCCAAGGTTGTACAGTATAAACTTTGAGAAACGTTCACCGAACTACTGACCACTTTGGTGGGCACAAGGGGTGCTGTGGTTGAACCAGTGTCGCATACTAGTATGCTTGCACCCAGTCGGTTTAAGGCGGGCCTATTACACTTGGTTTACAGACTACACACACATCCAAAGCCATTACAACACAATAATTACACTCACAAGCACTTCTCACCCTGTCTATCAGACAGCCTAAGCCACTGGGTAGAGATACATGGCTTGTATCGTCCCTGCTTCGGTAGGGATATGCCGGTCCTGCATAGGTAGAAATGGCCATACAGACCATCTATCCCAGCTAAGGCTACAGGAGGGTGCGACCTCTCCCCACCCATTTTCGTGCAGCAGCGAGGACCGAACTCTGCTCAAGTGGTGCGAGGCAAACGCTCTACCAATGCACCAACCCGGTGCCCTATTTATGCGTCGGAAAGATAAATTATTGGCTGTTTAAGCATGTCACTCAGAGTTTCATCAACTCAAAGATTATGATTCCATGTTTACATCTACGTCCACTACTACGTATGATAATACGTTTAGGTCGGCCACTCCAACCCGTCTATGTCTCCTTGCTCTGCAAACCAGCGCATGACGAGACCAGCAGTGTGGACCGGGCAGTTATCCTGCTAAAATATGCCGATTAAAATGAATCTCTCTCTCTCTCTCTCTCTCTCTCTCTCTCTCTCTCTTTTGTGTGTTTTTGTGTGTTTGTGTGTGTGTGTGTGTGTGTGTGTCTACTATAAATCATATTTTCATAATGGCTTATTTACATTCTAAAAAAATTTATAATTTAAAGAACAATCAAATAAGCTTATTTATGGCAGCATAAGTTTAGTTCTATATTTAACTGCATTAACATAATCCGCTCTGGGTAGGGAAGAGCCATAGCTCGAACAGTGGGGACCATCACCTCCTCCAGCATTTCGAGATATATTTCAGCGTTAAACCGCCCTTCAATTCAACAACCAACCAGACACACAGACACACAACACAACACTCATACACAGAACAACACGCAACACACACAGCCCCCTCTCACGGTCTCATTCGCCATAACAATAACCAACACATCACACAACACTGACGGGCCCGCTAAATGCATAAGGCCCGTGCATCCGCTATGCGGATGCGAATCTACAACGAACGAACGCCCTTCAATTTCTGCAAGTTTCCCAACGCCGTATAAGTGGACCCATCCCCACACATTGCATGTCACATGGCCACTTCTGGCGACTTCGCAATTGTTCTCACGAGAGTATCTGGTGCCACTTCGTCGATAACAGTGAAGTTGACCATGTGTTGTGGAAGAAAATGTTTTTCCGTCCGAGAAAATAACTGTGCCCCAAAATCCAGGTTCTTGTTCACATACGTCTCTGCAAATCTGAGGCGAAGATTGCAGTGTCTCACAGTCAGTTTCTCTTTCTCTGCAGGAATTCTGTGATGCAACACCCTCTCCTTCAGTCGACGACGCACTGTATCACTCTATACTTGCACGTGGAGATTGTCCCTGATAGCAACAGCATTGGTAATCAGAGTTCTTGATGCTTCCCCTATGATTCTGTGGTAATCCTCCTAGGCGCCGCAGACCTTGGACGATCTAGCAAATTACCTTCTGCTCTCCACCTTCCTTCATTCCAATTATCCGTCCTCGGTGGGCTATCTTATCGTGGATTTGGCCCATGATCTTTCAGCTTGTGACTAAGTAAGGTTCAACGGGGTTCTGATTAAGTTCGTAACATCCATTATAACTACATCTCTGTATGGAGTTATGATAGTGTTCACCAACTCACGATCCATGCATAAAACAAATATTTACTCAGATCGCTGCATCAAGTTTGGAGAAAGGAGTAGGGTAACACGAGTGACGTCATGCCAAAAATTATGGCTTTAGGAATATAGAAGAAAGAATACAAGAACATTCAGTCCAGAGTAGTGGATATACTGGGTTATTGCCGTTAACAGAATAAAAGAATGCAGGCAGAGTGGCGGGTAAAGAAAGTAGTGGAAAAAGAGAGAGAGTAAGGGAGGGAATGGGGGAGGGAGGGAGAGAGAGATCTGGGGGGTGGGAGGGACACCATGAGGGAGGAAGGTAAGAGAAGGGGAAGGAGGTTGCAGTTTCATTATTCTGAAAGAGCAAATGAATTTCTCACACGTCATTTTATAAGTTCTGACGGCTTCTGCATTTTCTTATGTTATGGACATAATTTGTATTCGAAACTATTTTCTAGCCGACTCTACTGATAATTTAAAAAAAAAAATCATAAACGGCTTTTAAATGCATATGTGGCAACTACTGACTTTACACTATTGCCAGGCCAACTGACGCACTCCATACGAGTAGCCTTGCAGCGAATTTCTGCTGACGACTGTACTTGTCCTGCTTTAGGAGGGAGGGGCCCGACTATGTCTAGGGACTAAAGTTGCCATGGCTTGTGAGCAGTGATGTTTCCTGAAGGGCCTGGCGTCCATGTCATGTCCTTCTCTAGCGCACAAGCACGGCAAGCCGGTATGACTTGTTTGGCCAAGGTGGAGGGGCCGGGTGTCCAGTACATATCATTAAATATGTGCAGGAGTTTCTTGGTCCCTAGATGTATGCCGTTGTCTGAGTGTAAGTGAGTCATTGTTTCTAGGGCGGTGTCAGGATCGAGCACTTTATGTCCAGTATGGATGAATGGGTGGTTGCCCTGTCGGTAGAGCTTAGAGAATATTTGAGGTGGTATCCAGCTGGAGCAATTTTTGCTTTGCCATTTATGTAGGAGGCTGGTTGTAGTGCTGATAGCGTTGATGGGCAGCTGGGACAAGGCGTCAGCGTTTGTTTGTAACCTGTCAGGCCAATACACTATATCGAAATCAAATTCTTTGACGGTTTCTTTTCATCTGACTAACTGGACGCTGTGGGTCTGAGACTGATGTCGCCACTGCAAAGATTGAAGATCTGTTATTATGGTGACGTGAATGCCTGCCAGATAGGCTCGAAAGTGGTCCAAGGTCCAGACAATGCCTAGGCATTCTCGTTTGGTGGCGGCATAGTTCTTTTCTGCCTGGTTGAGAGGCAGTGATGTATTCTCGTCCTTCCTGGACTTGGGCAAGAACTAGGGATACGTCGGTATACAGGCAAAAAGGCAGGGCGTAGTCAGGGAATGCGACGATCAGGACGGTGATGGGCTTGGTCTTGAGGGTGTGAAAAGCGTTGATGCGATCGTCTGTCCACGTGAAAGGTTTGCCTTTTTTAGTCATGTCATAGAGGCGACAGTAGTAGGACGTGAGCCCAATAAAGGCAGGGACTTCTTGGACATCTCACGGTACGGGGAGGTCTGCGATAACATGCAGTTTGGCAGGATCAGGTGCTACGCCTTCCTTGGAAATGACGTGTCCTAGCAAGGAGACGGACCGTTCAGCCAGGACGCATTTCAATGGCTTGAGCTTAAGCCTTGCCTGTCAGATGCAAATGAGGACTTGTTTAAGGTGATGGAGGTGGTCGGCCCAGGTTCGGCTGAAGATGATAATGTCATCTAGGTATGCCAGCCGATTTCCCAGGTGAGGACACTGAGAACTGACTTCATCAATCGGGAGAAGGTTGTGGGGGCGTTGCAGAGTACAAAGGGGAGGACACTGAATTCATAATGCTTTCCGCTGCTGGTCGAGAAAGCTGTTTTCTCTCTGTCCTCCGGGTGCACAGGGACCCGCCAGTATCCCAATTGGAGATCCAAGGTGGAGAACCAGGATGCTCTATACGAGGAGTCAAAGGAGTCATCTACCCTGGGTAGGGGGGTGGCATCCTTTGTGGTCACGTCATTAAGGTGACGGTAATCCACACAGAAACGCATGGTGCCATCTCTCTTCCTATCGAACACACTGGAGAGGACCAGGGGCTGGTGGATGGGGATATAACACCGACATCAAGCATTTCCTGGACCTGCTGATCTTCCCCAGCCTGCTGATTAGGGTTTTTTCTCTGAGACAGTTGGCAAATCAGTGGTCCTGTGGTGTGGATTTCATGTGACAGGTACGTGGTGTTGCCGATATCCGCAGGTCCTGACGAGAACAGGTCTTGAAAGTCCAGGAGAAGGCGTCAGAGGCTGTTGGTTTGGTGTGGTGTCAGGTGTTCAGGTAGAGAAGGAAGGGTGGCAGGGGAGGAGGGGGGGTGCGCATGGTTCGGCTTCTTCCATCTCTCCGACCACTAATCCTTTACGGAGGGTGAGAGGGGTGGTGGAAATGATGGTGATGCATACTGCCCCGAGGTGAGGGGGAGGAAGGTGGGAGACAGTAGACAGGAGAAGATTGTTCCAGAAGGTAGGTTAGGGGAGAATAAGACAGAGGTTCTGGTGGGCCTGTTAAGGTGGCGCCAGGCCTCGTGCTGAGGAGGGATAGTAAGGGAGGAGGCGATGGTAGCAGGGAAAGTGGTATGCGGAGGAGCGGGAAGGTTAGGAATAGGGGAGGGTAAGGTAGAAGACATAGCGGGAGGAGAGTGGGATGAAGGAGAGGGTGTGGGAGTGAATGTGTAGTGTGGCTGGAGGGGGGGTCTGGAGACTTCTGGAAGTGGAGACGTTGCTTGTGGCTGTCGATGTTGGTGCGTAGTTTCTGCGGGAGATCCAGTCTTAGGCAGCCGTCATAAGTACTGCAGACCGAGTCAAAAACGATAAATTGATGTTTGGCTGATACTTTCTGGTGAGTGTTGGCTCCCAAGGCCCGAGTTTCCCCAGGGATAGGCAGGGGGCCATCTCCCACATCTACGAGATGAGCTGAAGTGGGGAGAAGTGGGCCAAAAGCCAAGGCATGATGAGAGTAAAAATGGTGGTAGATGCAGGATCTGGCTGCTCCCGTGTCAACCAGTCACCTTGCTTTTACCCCATTCAGTATCATCTTACTGTAGACTGGGGGGCGATATTTTTGGGAGGTGGCCCCCACCACCGTGGGGAGGTGCGGGGGCGGTCCCAAAAAATCCAGTTGTTGTGGGGCATCTTCTTTGTGTGGCTCTACTTCACCAGGGTTGGAGTATTCGGTGAAGAGTGCATTGTCTCCATCGCAATTATCTATAGAGGAGACCTTGTGGCACCTTTGGGTAGCTATTTTTTGTCAGGTAGCTATAAGTTGTTCCCGTATGTCGTGAATGGGGCACCGGTGATTACATGCTGAAAACATCCACAGGTTTATGGAGATCAGGTTGGTATTTTTATTAGGAGGGGGACATCTTTTGGTGGGGAATGCCCTGGGCATACTGGATGCTGTTGGTGAAGCGGTGCGGGTAGGGGGCATCCGTGGTTCTGGTTGTTGTACTTTATGCGTTGGGACTCTGCTCACTGTGCCGATGTGTTGTGTGGTGGTGTGGGCGGCAAGAAGAGCCCTGTCTAGTTGAATAACTCTGTCAATGTCTCTTGTTGGGTTGTAGATTGTGATGTGTTCTCTTACAGTGCTGGGGAGGATTCTTAACAGAGTGTTGAAAATATGTTGTTCCCGGGTGGCTGTGTCGGCCTCCGGGTAAGTGGTGGTGACTAGTCGCCTAGCCTGGTTGAAAGTGTCGTCCAGGTTGCCGTCGTAGGTGGGGGCGTCAAGCTGGGACAAAGCTACTACTTTTCTCAGTGATGGTGTGACTGCTTGTGACACAATTCGTGAAAATTGTGCCCAGGTCAGCTTGGGGACAATCTTCATGGCGATAAGCGAGATTGCTTTTCCCAGGTGGGGTAATGTTACAGCTATTAATTCCTTGTCATGTTCAAATCCAATATCCAATAGTGGTTTAATCATAAACATGTATGTGTCTATATTGCACTGTTCAGGGTCAAATTTTGGTAATTGTGCATGTGGTTTGGCTGCCATTTTGTCAGTTTTCCCTTTTTGTTCCTAATTGTGCTCTCTCCTGACCGGATCTACATCCAACCGCTGCCACCAGTGTTATGCCATGTACTCAGAGATCAAATTCTTGCTCGCTGAGTATGTGGGTCTGATATTGGGTTCCTTCTAAGACCAGGTCCAGATCATGCAACCAAAGGAACAGGGCTTAAAAACACAGGCTAACAAGTCTTACATGTATATTACTCATAAAGAATACAGTGACTTGACACAATACAATATGACAGATTACACATGCCATATGAATTATAAGGATCTGAGTCTGGGACTAGTGGGCTGGTAAGATAACTACAAGTGGCACCCACGTGTGGGAGGTGTCTCGTCAGGTGTTTGCTCTCTGAAGGGGTGTGGGACTACTATTTTACTCTTGTTGGGCAAGGGCTTCTGGGTAGTGTAGAGGGAGGCCTTTCACTGGAGGGGCCTCTGTCGGTGTGTTGACCCTCGGGGCTGGGGCCAAACGAGTCTAGCAGGCGTGCTTCCATGCACCTGCCCTTGGTGAAGGATGGTTCACCAGCTTGTCTAGGAAGGTCTTGGCCGGGAGTTCTGGGGGCGTCCCTCTTCGTCTGGTGTCTGCGGTCTTGCCTTCATCGAGAGTCTGACAGGGACTGCCTGCGGTCTCTCCTTTCCATGGAGCCCATCAGAGGATTCCTGCAGTCTCACCTCCTTTGGTAGTCCGACAGTGACTGGTGACTTATGGGCGCCGGTTGTAATGAGTGTACCCCAGGACTCACTATAGGGCCACTCCAGACCTCTTCCAGCAGTGACTCTGCTGGAGAGCCTGCTGTGTCCCCTGTGGTGTGGGGAAAACGAGGGAGACGTCCTGTTCGGCCTCTAGAGGAGTGAGACGAGTAAGGAGCGTAACCCGCTCGTCCTCTGGAGGAATGAGGTGAGCAAGGGGCATGACCCGCTCGTCCTCTGGAGAAGTGAACTGAGCAAGGAGCATGACCTGCTCGTCCTCTGGAGGAGTTAAGCGGGCAAGGGTCATGACCCTCTATAGCTGCCGAATGTTCAGCAGATGAGGCCCGCACAGTGGGCAGGGCCTCCTCGGCGGGCACTGCCGCGGTTTTGCCTGTAGGGTGGCGTGCTCGAATTGCATGTCCTTTCCTCGAACCCTCCCCTGCTGTCCTAGTGCCTCAAAGACGAGGTCCGTATGGTGGGTGGCGCCTCCCCAACTGGCATGGTGGAAGCAGCCACGGTTCTGCTAGGCACTGGGACTACAGGCAAGAGAAGCACTGTGGGCGTCCTCTCCTCTCCGGCGAGCACAATGGGCTTTGCCGCGGTCCTGCTTAGGGCAGGGGAAGCACGGTGGGTGTTCTCTCACCAATGAGCTCAGTGGGCATCATCACGGTTCTGCTGGTGGCTGTAGGTGAAAGGGGCACAGTGGGCATTCTGTCCCCCATGAGCACGGTGGGCGTTGTCGCGGTCCTGCAGAAGGCAGTAGGTGAAGGGAGCATGGTGGGCGACCTTTCCCCGATGAGCACGGTGGGCGTCATCGCAGCCCTACTGAGGGCAGTAGGTGAAGGGAGCATGGTGGGCGACCTTTCCCCAATGAGCACAGTGGGCATCATCGTGGTCCTACTTGGGGAGTCTGCCGGCACACAGATCCTGCCCCGATTCCGTTGAGTGCTGGTCCAGGTGGAGGGTAATGCGGCAGGGCAACATATCTCTAGACGATTCCATTACGGGGAAGAGGGACGCATGGTGGTTGGGGATGTGCGTCCATTTTGTCCTCTTGAGCCTTTATACAGTCTCCCGTTGGTACTATCCCATACCCATCTCGTATTTCAGTAACTATGTCTGCAGGACTAAGAAGGCCTTGTTTGAGAGTGAGACAAACGGTGTAAGTTCATGCAGAAAAAAAAAGAAGTCAAAATCTGTACCGTACACAGCGTATATATACCGTAGCCTTTCCACATGGCCAACCCAGCTCAGTGTATTTCTCCTAATGCCTTGTATCACATCCACATCCACACCACAACAGTATCTATATTTTGACTCATTCTTTATATCAGCTTCACCCTGACCTGTTCCAGCCACAGCATTTTTCTAAAGACAACTGCTTTGAACATGTGCACATTTTGCTTTATTCATTTCACTACAGTTCACATCTCAAACTTTCATTCCAGATATTATCAGTATCTGAAATAAAACTCATCAAGGTCTGTCGCTTAAGCACTGTGCCACGGTTAACAGCCAGTTTTCTGCTTTATATAATTTTGAGGTTCTTTCACTTTTTCTCATAATTTTTTAACGTAAATTTCCCTATCTTTGCTTGGTTGCATCCTCCATTGGAGTCTTTTGTCTGGCTTTTTCCATTGGGGCTGACAAACTTTTTGGTGATATTTCATCCACCCATCCATTATCATATCTTTTATTACCCCATTAAGAGCATAGAATGAATAATGAGAGAAGTTCAGGGAGCTGTTTCCTCTCCTAACATTGGGAGGGCTCTTCCTCCGTGGTAAGGGATCTTTGTATGCAGCATATGTTAGGATTATAATGCTATATGGTAGTGAGACCTGAGCAGTAAGGAAAGAGGGTAATTGTAGGCTCAAAAGTACAGAAATGACAATTATTATGTGGATACGCAGTATATCCTTGATTACGAGGCCTGGGGAGGCTAGGTTTATAATGGAGGAGTTGAGAGGAAGGATGGGACGAGTGTATTTCTGCTGTAATGAGGAGAGGTAGACTGAGATGTTTTGGGTATGTGGAGAAGATGGATGATGACAGCAATTTAGATGTTTAGACATGTGAAGAGGATGGAGGATGACAGCTATGTGTGGAGGGTGAGTCGTGTAAACACTCAAAGAGTAGAGTTGAGAGAAAGGATGGGGTTGGAATGTATTGGTGTTATGATGAGGAAAGGTAGATTGGGATGGTTTGGGCATGTGGAGAGGATGGAGGATGACGGTTGGAAGCAGAAAGTGTGGACGTCGGGGGTAGGGTTGCGAGAGCCAGACCACAAAAGACCTGGGTGGGGTCATAGAGTGTGACCTCAGGGAAGAGGGACTGAATAGGGAGGCTGTCAGAGATCGAGGCTCAAGTAGTGTGGACAGCCACCATTTGGTAATCAAAGTTGATGTATGCAAGCATGTAGAAGTCTTTATATACAATACAATACGTTATAACAGAGGAATTTGTTGGAGAAGAGGAAATAACGGGAATTAGTTGGAGAAGAACAGGGAGGTTTTAGGAAGGGAACAGGTTGTGTAGATCAGATATTTATTCTTACATCTTTAGTGGAAAAGTTTCTAGAGAAGGGAAGGAAGTTGTATGTGGCCTTCATGGATATGGAGAAAGCATATGACAGGTTGGAGATAGACAAGGATTGTGGAAACTATTAAGAATATATGGAGTAGATGGGAAGTTGCTGAATGCGATGAAGAGTATGTATGAGTGTGCTAAGGCTGCAGTGTGTGTGGGTAGTGAACTGAGTGAATTTTTCTATTTGAAGGTTGGATTGAAACAGGGATATCTCATGTCTATGTGGTTATTCAATCTATATGTGGACGGGGTTATAAAAGAGACACAAGGTAGGGCAGTGGATGCTGAAGCAACCCTAATGAGAGAGGGCAGTGTGTGAAAACTCCCTGTACTGTTGTTTGCAGATGATATTGTGATGTTAAGTGAAAATGTAGGGGAGCTGCAAGGGTTGGTGAATGACTTTGGGAAAGTGTGTAAGAAACAGAAGCTAAAGGTGAATGAAGGGAAGAGTATAAAGTCATGGTCTTCGAGAAAAATGAAGTCACTGAATGTACAGTGAGGTTGGATAATGAGGAAATGGAATATGTGAATGCATTTACAGTAAGTACTTTGGTAGTGTGACGAGTAAGGATGGAAGATTGGAGGGTGAAGTGCTTGAAATGGTACAACAAGAAAGAAAGGTTGTTGGCTCTTTGAAAGCAGTGATAAGAAACAGGGAGAGGAGCATGGAAGTAAAAAAGTCGCTGCATGACATTATTGTGATACCAACTCTAACGTATGGAAATAAAGCTTGGACCTTGTTGGAAGAACACAAGTCAAGAGTGAGAAAAATGGAAATACAGTAAGTTATTTGAGGGGACCATGTGGAGTTACACAGGCAGAGACTGACAAATGAGGAAGTGAAGGAGTGTTGTGATGTGGATGTGGATGTGATAGAAAGCATTAGGAGAAATACACTGAGGTGGTTTGGCCATGTGGAGAGGATGGAGAGCGAGAGACTGACGAAGAGAATGTATGTGAGTGAGGTGGAGGGGGGAAAGGGAGGGGGAGATGGAGGGATGAAGTCGTCAGGTGTATGATAGAGGGGTGTGTGAGCTGGGGTGAGGGCAGTGAAATGGTGAGGGACAGGGCGACATGGAGTCAATTTGTTTCTGGTCACCCCTTACAGGATTAAGGCGTCTGGCAGAATCAATAGAAAGTGTTGTCCAAGATGGATGGCTGAAGAGTGTAATTGTAAATGTGTACAAAGGGAAGGGTGATGCCCTGGAAAGAGGAAATTATAGAGGCATAAAGCTTTTGTGCCAGATAATCAAGGTAATGGAGAGAGATCTAGAAGGTATGATTAGAGAAGGATCGAGTGAATACTGATGAGATGCAGTTTGGCTTTATGCCAGGCAAATGGGCCACTGATGCCATATCCATTGTTCGACAGCTTCAGGAAAAATGTATAGGAAAGAAAAGGGAACTGAGCTTTATTTTTGTTGATTCTGAGAAGGCCTTTGACAGAGTCCCTAGAGAGGTGGTGAGTTTGGGCAATGAGAAAGCTTGGGGTTGAGGAGTGGCTGGTTAGGGTCATTATGGCCATGTATGTGGGTGCTCGCACCCAGGTAAGGGAGAATGGAGACTTGGGTGATGAGTTTTCCATGAATGTTGGTGTGCATCAGGGGTCAGTCTTAAGCCCCTTGTTGTTTATCATGGTACTTGAAGCCCTCTCACGTGACTTCAGACTGGACTCCCGTAGGAGACGTTGTATGCTGATGATTTGGTGTTGATTGCAGAGAATGTAAGGGAGATGGAGGAATGATTTAGGACGTGGAGAGATGGTACGGGACACAAGGGCTTAAGAGTAAATGCAGATTTTAAAAAAGTGATGGTATCTAGGGCTGGTGGTGGTACTGTCAAAGGGAGAGTGGCCATGTGTGGTTTGATACAATGGTGTGGGAAGTAATTCCATCTTGTGCAGTGTTTGTGATAAGTGGGTGAATAAGAGATGTAGTTGTATCAGATGCAGACTGTGAGATAATAATGATTTTGTGTGTGAAATGTGTCAGGAAGAGCAGGTGCAGATTGTCAGGTGTGAAAGGACTGCTGGCAAGTCTATCAAGTGTTAGGAAAAGTTTCATTATTTGGGAGACATGTTATGTGCTGGATGTGGGGCTGGAGCTAGCTCTGTAGCTACAGGGAGGAGTGATTGGAAGAAGATCGGGGAGTTGCTGCCTCTCCTGACATTGAGAGGGCTCGCCCTCTGTGCTAAGGGATCTTTGTGTGTGGCATGTGTTAGGAGTGTAATGCTGTATGGTAGTGAGACCTGGGCAGTAAAGGAAGAGGATATTTGCAGGCTCAAACATACAGCAATAACAATGATTCAGTGGATGTACAATGTGTCCTTGGATGCGAGGCCTGGGGAGGCTACGTTTATGGTGGACGAGTTAAGAGGAAGGTTGGGACTGGAGTGTATTGGTGTTGTGATGAAGAGAGTTAGATTAGAATGGGTTGGGCATGTGGAGAGGATCGGATGCAGAAAATGAGAACTGTTAACAATGGGGGCAGGGTTGTGAGAAGCAGACCCAAAAACACCTGGGATGTTATAAAGTGTGACCTTAGGGATAAGGGACTGAATAGGAAGGCTGCCAGAGATCATGCAGCATGGTTAGCCACTTTAAACCAATGGTTTAAACCAAATGGTTCAATTCATGGTTTAAAACAAGGAACAAATTTTTTTTTTAATAAACTGCTTAATTCTTCTTGGCTTGTATATATTTTTTGCTTGCATTTATATCAGTTACTTGTGGTTTTTAATTGTGTACAGTTGTATTCCTAATACCAGGATTAAAAACTGTAAGGTGAACTGAAAATATTAATGAAGTGGGCTAACCAAAAAAATTTATGGCACATCAGAGTACGATAAATGGACACGTTTCTTAATCCGTTCAGCAGCATATTGATATTTTTATTTTTTAAGAATTCTTTTCTAGCCTTATCAACAGACAAAAATACCAGAATAAATTATAATGGAATGCAAAACATTTAATTGACCCTATGAGGTTTCTGGGCCGCGCACATTACGTCTGTGCTCGAGTCAGTCACTCTCAAGCTGACCCACATCTTCACAGCGCGATATTCTTTGATCCCTCTGTGTATATACATTTTTCATGTTAGAATGTTGGTTTTGGTGTCACTTTAAAGCTGAATAGTTGTACTTTATCGCAGTATGTTAAGAAAACGAGAAAAAAAATGTCAAAACGACAAGTTGAAGTTAGGCGAAAACCAAAAATTTAATACCTTGCAATAGAAAAATATTCGGGGAAAAAAATATTAAGGATATGTAAATCTGGTTTAAACCATGCAAAACGACAATATATTACCTTTACAATGATATATATATATATATTATGGTAATTTTTTTTTTTTTTTGCGTGGTATAGCGGAAGGAAAGTGATGCGTAGTTTTCTTTTAGTCTCGGCCGCATATTCGCTTCACAATCTTTTTCTTTGATCAGTCAGTGCAAATACACTTTTTATGATAGGATGCTGGTTGTGGTGTTATTTTGAAGCTAAATAGTTGTACTTTATCGTAGTATGTTCCAAAAACAAAAATGAAATACAGAAGTTAGGGGTTGGAGCCACAGACGACGTGACGGCCAGTCCAGACGACACCGGCACCCCAAACCCCCCAAGTACCACTGGGGGGCCGCCGCTGACACTGAGCAGCTGGGAACAGGAACAGCGCACCTGTATCACTTCCCAGTGCCCCTCTTGCTCCCAGGTGGTGACCTGGAAAGGTAGCAGTCACCGGCGCCTAGTCTCCGGACGAAATTCCACTCGCCAGGTAAGGGGTGGAGTTTACAACTCCACACAACGCCACGGTATTGGACACAGTCATACCGGGTACGGGGCAGAGCTGGCCACAGTCCGTTCCCCAGTTGCACCCCCACTACAGGGCCGTGAAACAGACGCGTGCCGGTTGGGCAGGACAGGCCATAAGTCGTCCGACTCCTGTAATCATTCCCCCCCAGAGTGGCGCCGCAGTACTGGCCACAAGCCGTACTGGGTACGAGGCAGGATCGGCCACAGTCCGTCCCTCTGCTACTAGTCCTCTCAGCTCCCCGGTAGGGGCCATTAGCCGCACCAGAGCTACAGCCTCCTGTGCCACTACGACGTCAGCCATTAGTCACGTCAGGCCAGAGGTAGAGTAGGCCACTAGCCGCACTGAAGCTGTTGTCCCCTGTGCAACCATGACATCGGCCATTAGTCACATCAGGCCAGAGGTAGAG
>JAGKTI010022633.1:0-15168 GCA_018397915.1 Birgus latro
CTTATTTATGTGCTTTTCAGGTGACAAACTATCCTGGACCAGCACTCCCAAATCTTTCTCTTCTCTCGCTTTTCTAATTGGTTCATTACCCATCAAATAATTCAATGATGGCCTCTTGGTACTTTTACCCATTTCCAATATTTTACATTTTTTTGCGTTGAATTTCATTTCCCACATCCGGCTCCAATCATATATCCTATCCAGATCCTCCTGTAGCATTTTACAGTCCTCTTCAACCTCTACCTTTCTCAAGATCTTTGCATCATCAGCAAACAGGCTTGCGTAGCTGTTCACTCCATCTACCATATCATTTACATAAATCAAGAACATTACTGGTGCCAACACCGAGCCCTGTGGGACACCACTTGTTACTTCCCTCCATCCAGATGTCCTGTCCTTTATTACTGTCCTCATTTGTCTGTCACTCAGAAAGTCTCTCATCCATTCCAGGAGGCTTCCCTTAAGTCCTCCTATATGCTCTAATTTCCATAATAGTCTCTTGTGGGGTACTTTGTCGAAGGCCTTCTCCAGATCTAAGTACACACAATCCACCCAACCGTCTCTCTCCTGTAGCACGTCAATCGCCCTTGAGTAGAAGCTCAACAAGTTGGAAACACATGACATTCCACTTCTGAATCCAAACTGACTTTCAGTCAAAATATTCATCTCTTCCAGATATTTTATCCATCTATCTTTCAGGATTCTCTCACACAATTTCGCAACCATACTGGTTAGGGACACTGGTCTATAATTCAGGGGTTCTTCCTTGTTTCCTCCCTTATAGATTGGCACCACATTTGCCCTCTTCCATTCCCGAGGCACTTTCCCCTCTTCCAAGGAGCACACAATTAAACTGTGAATCTTATCCGCCAGTTGTTCTCTGCATTCCTTCAGTACCCAATTAGAGATTCCATCTGGTCCTGGGGCCTTCCTTACATCTTGAGCTCCCAGTAATTTATACACTTCCTGCACTTCCACTTTTATATCTTTTATCACTACATTTCTTATCATTCCCTCTCCTTCCACAAACTCCCTTTCCTTAGTGAAAACCGACTGGAAACATTTGTTCATTACTTCAGCTTGCATTACTGCATCCTTGTAGACCTCTCCTTCTACTTTCAGTTTGGTGATTCCTTCCCTTTGCTTCAATTTGCCATTAACAAATCTATAAAACAATTTGGGTTCATCCTTACATTTGTCAATTATACCTTTTTCAAAGTTCCTTTCTTCCTCTCTACGTACTCTTGTATATTCATTTCTAGTTCTTTTATATTCTTCCTTTTTCCTGATATTACTTCTCTTTTTCCATTTGTTCCATGCCATGTCCCTCTCTTTTTTCGCTATTATACACCTTCTATTAAACCACACCTTTTTCCTGTTTTCTTTCCCACTTACTCTTGGCACATATTTTTCCACACCCAGATTGTAGAGGTCTAAAAAGATATCCCACTTCCTCTGTATCTCTCTTGTTTCTCTGAATTTTCTCCAGTCCGCATTTTCAAAAAATTTTCTCAATTCTGCAAAGTTTGTTTTCCCAAAGTTGTATCTTCCTTGCCTATAAAGCTCATCTCTTGGCACCACGTTCCCTATTATCATCTGGAACTCAGTGACTACATGATCACTTTTTCCTATAGGACACAGATAATTTAATGATTCAATTACATCAGGTTCTTTGGATAGTAGCAAATCTAATCTTGCTGGTGTGTCATCACCTCTGAATCGTGTCTCTTCTTTAACCCACTGTGTCATTACATTATTCATTGCTATATTTAACAATTTAGTGCCCCACGAATCTTCGCTGCCTCCCGAGTCCCATTCCTCCCAGTTCACCTCTTTACAATTAAAGTCACCCATTAGGATTATATTGTTGCTTTTCTCAATCACTTTCTGTAGATAACTAACCATGTCTGACAACATCTCCTGGTATTCATCGTCATTCCATGCTCTCGTCTTAGGGGGAACGTATACCACTGCCATATCTCTCTTACCATTCTCCCCAGTTTCTAGTTTCAAATTTATGGCTTCGGCCCTGCCCTCTGCAATTTCCACAGTATCTACGTTTATGTTGTCCTTCACTGCTATCATCACTCCTCCTCTCGTTTTTTCTTTTCTGTCTCTTCTCCATAATTTGTATTTCCCACCTCCCATATGAATATCAATATCTTCTTTCAATTTAGTCTCTACAAAGCACATAACATCAGGCTCGTGTGCCCTCAAAAAATCATTGATTTCTAACCTTGCCGATATTAGTCCATCAATGTTTGCGTACGCCACTTTCAAACTTTTTTCATCGTTTTTTATTCTCTCGTCTCTCCTTCCTTCCGTCGGTACCACTTTCTCAATTTCTGGTCCATAACTCTCCAATAGAACTCTGTCTTCTCTTTCTCCGTTCGTTGTTCGTTTTTTATCTTTGCTTCCTTTATTAACTCCTTTAATTTAGCTCTTTCCTCTTCATTTGCATCTCTCCTAATCCAAACATTTTTAAACCCCTCTTTCTCTGACAATTTCCACGTTCTACTTATGATTTCATTCACTATTACTTGGGACTTAAACTTTACTTTCAAGGGCCTTGCCCCACCATCCTTGTACTTTCCTAACCTAAACACTTCTTCAATCTCTTCTTGGGCTTCACTGTTTCCTTCCATAACCACTGCTATTATTTCTTTAGCCTTGCTCAGTTCCTCTCTCTCTCTTTCAGACCTTACTGTCATTCGTTTTTCTTTTATTCCTGAGATTATCACACATTTTTTCTTGTCTGCTACATCCCTGACCAAAGATTCTCTACTTCTTAGTGCTCTAACCACTTCCTTCTCCACTTTTTCCTTACTTTGTTGTTCTATGATTTCCTTCAGATTTACATTTCCTTCCTCCTGTATTTTCTTCCACCCCTTATGTTGCTCCTTAATTTCCTGAATATGCTCATCTTGCCTCCTCGATTTTGATTCGTATTCATCTAGTTTACTTTTTATTCTGTCCCTTTCTTCTTCCAACCTCTTATTCTCCCTCTTCAGCTGTTTTATTTCATTTGATGCGGATTCGTTATTCGCCTTTAATTCTGTAACTTCTTTTTCTTGTTCCTCACTACGTGTGGTAACTTTTTCCAGTCTATTCTGTAGGACTTTGATCTCTCTCTCTTGCTCTATGGTCCGTTCCTGCAGCTGCTTAATTACTTCCCATACCTTTTTTAACTCCTGGACATTCCTCTCCGCCGTTTTCTCTACTCCTGCTACTCTCGTTTCGTGCAGCTTATCACTTTCTTTGCCTACATTTAGCTCGGTGAAGCCCACAAATTCCCCCTCGCCAGTTGTAAACAATCTTCCGTCTCTCTCCGCCATGATGCAACCATATGGAAACTTTCTTTTTCACTTTGTCTTGTATTTTTAGGGCCGAAACTTGCGTTTTTTTAAACTAATATCCGACAGGACCACCACTCACGCATTCAACCACATAATCACAATAGGCTATCTCCTTTTCGCTGCTAGTTCTGCGATTATTTCCCCTCGATCCAGGAGCAGCTCCGTCTCTCTCCCTCTGCGACCTGTGTGTATGTGTGTGTGTGTGTGGTAGGGGAGAGTTGTTTATGGTGAGGTGTGGAATGTGACTGTGTTCTTCTGTCCAGTTTGTGAGAAGGGTCACTGTAGATTTGGCTGGGGCTGTTTTGAGCCTGTTTGTGGCGAGCCATTTATTTAGTGTGTTGAGGTAAGGTTGGAGGATGTATGCAGCTGTGTTTGCATTTTGGTGTGTACACATTAGTGTTATGTCATCTGCATAGGAAGCTATGTGTATCTGTGGTGTGTGGGGTGTGGGTATGTCATGCATGTATAGGTTAAAGAGTGTAGGGGACAAAATGGGTCCTTGGGGGACACCATTTGTGAAGTTTCTGATGTTCGAAGACTGACTGGCAAATGTCACATGTGCATATCTGCCAGCTAAGTAGTTTGCGAGCCATTGTTTGTGAGATTATTTTGGGGGATGGCATCAAAATCTTTGCTAATGTCTAGTATGACTAGGAGTGTTCTGTGTGGTGGCCTAGCTGATTTCATAACATCAAAAACTCTTTTGTGTAAGGTCTGTAAGAAGAGTGTTTGTGGAGTGTAGTGGCCTAAAACCCTGTTGTGATGGGGCTAGGGGGGTATGAGGTATAACTAGTTGTAGTACCAGTCATTCAGTGACTTTGGAGGGGGTGCAGAGGAGTGTGATGGGGCAGTGTGAGGAAGGTAACATGGGGTCTTTGTTGGGTTTGGGGATAGTGATGATAATGCCATGCTTCCATTATGTTGTGTGAGTAGCTGTAGTTTGATAAATTGGTGATTGCTTGTATGCCTTGTGGTCCAGGATGTTTAAGGTGTATGTTGCTTATGTTTTCTGGTCCACAAGCAGATGAGTGCTTAAGGTTGCTAGTGATGCGTGTCGTCTGGTTGTAAGTGAAAGGTGTGAAATCTGGGTCTGTGGGGAACTGTCTCTTACATAGGATGATACGTCAGTCATGGCGATGGGGGTTTAGATGGCTGAGATGTGAAAAGTGATTGATGAGAGTTTTACTTGTTGTTTGTTTGGGGGTATGGAGTGTTTGCTTCTTGCTTGTTTGGGGGTATGTTGTCTGTTGTTGTGATGGCAGCCTGGGATTGTGTAGTGTTGCTGTTGGAGAGTGTGATGCTGTTTAGTGTTTTGTAGAGTTTGCTGGTGTTTGTTTTGTGGTCAGGTGTTTGGAGATAATTATTCCAGTTTAATGTTTGCTGTTCAGATATTATATTGTTTATTTGAGTGTTGAGTTCTTGTATTTGTTGTACGGTGTCTTGTGTATGGTGCTTTGGGGAGTGTCGTAGTGTGTCCCGTTGACTGAAGAGGCCTTGAATTTCTGGTGTGATGGGGTTGTGTCTCTTTCTGTTACCTCTAGGGATGTCTTTTGTCTGCATTTTGTATAATTGTATTGAAAGTGTGCACAGTGGTGTTGATGTTTGTGATGGATGTACTGTTTAATTTTTCAAAGTGTTGTTCTGTTTCAGTTGTGAAGGCCTCCCAATTGGCTCTCTTATAATTAGTGTATGTGTGTCTGTGGCCAGCTGGGGTGATTCTGGTTTTGGTAATGATGATGATTGGGAGGTGGTCAGAGCCAAGGGTTTTGACCACTCTCCAGGATGTTGTGGGGGTGAGGTTTGGGGAGCAAAAGCTGATGTCTGGGGATGATGGGAAGAAGAGGGCATGGTGTGGGATATGAGTATGTTGATGGAGATTGTCAGTACAAAAAGATTATCTGTTTGGGATTGTAGTACCAGCCCTCTGTCTGTGTCAGGGTCGTTGACATGCCAGGCCGACACCTTGGCGTTGAAATCACCACCCGGGATGATGTTGGGTATGTTAGTGATGTGGTGTACTTGTGGAGAGTAATTGTGTGGTACTGTGGGGGATGACTGGGGGGCATTGTATGTGTTGGCAATTGTTATTTGTGATTTGTTACCAGTGCGTATTGTAATTGATTGTATTTCTCTTGTGGTGTCATGTGGGGGGAGAAGTGATTTTGTGTGTGCACTGTTATCTGAAAAGTTGATGGATTTGTGTACTAGGGTGATGAGTCCACCGCCACCACCGTCAGCCAGGTCTTGTCCGATGGTGATGAAATTATGAAGTGTAGGTGTTTTTTGTGTTCTGTGTTGTTTTGTTTCTTGTATGATGGCAGTGTGTATGTTATGTTGTTTGATGAATTGTGTGAGTTCTTTTTTTTGGGTGTTTATGCCATCTATGTTTAATTGAAGGATGTTTATGTTGTGTGTGTGTGATGTGTGTTGGGTGCTGCAGCACAGGGGGGGGGTGGAGGGGAAGGGGTAGGAGAAGGTTGTGATGGAGGTAAGGGTTGGGTGGATTAGATTGGGGTGGAATGGGAGGGGTTGGGGGATTGGATGATGTGGGAAGGATCGGTGGGTTAGGCTGAGGAGGTGTGGAGGAAGTAGGAGTAGGGTTGGTGGGGGGGTTAGTGGGTGGGGGGATGGAGCATAAGGAGCAGGTCCAGGTGTTTGTGTAATGTTTTCTGGATGCAAGTGTTTTGCAGGTGTAGTGGGTCCAGTTCTTGCAGGAATTGCGCTGAACTGAACCCTTTGTGTGTCGGCTCGAAGTGATAGGTTTTGAGCACGTTGGACATATGTATTTGTTGGTGGGTCCTGGATTGCTTTCAATGTCCCTGGCTAGAAGAAGTCGTCGTAGAAAAAACGGTGTTGTGTGCATTGTGTTGAGAGATGTGGTACTTGCCTGGGCAACCGAAGTCACTCCCAGGTTCTCAGACCTCGTGAGGGGCCGGGGGGTTTAGCAGTGGTTTGGCCCCCATGCTATCCTCCTTTTCGACAGCCTCTGGGGGGTAGACCCACAGCAAGGACGTCACCACTCCAGGTCTATGTTTTATAGTTACAGTAGTGGTATTACTTGTTGTTAATCATCTCTGGTCTGTCTGACTGAGCAGACCCATCAGTCATAGGTAAGCAGCCACCCTTGCATGATCATCCCACACAGTGAACTGATGTTTCCTTGTGGCTGACATGGGGAAAAGCATGGAGGTTGAGTTTCTGGATACATACCGCATTCACGTCTCTCCACCAAGTTAGCAGAGCCATAATAGCAGGCTTCACATCTTCACATTATCTGGTTATATGGTCACCACCCAGCATTGTAGATGGTTTCTTGGGTTGCAGGAGAACATTGGACTTGTCACTTGGTGTAGAACCTCCGGAAGTGGAAAGGAGAGTAATAAATAGTGACAGGAAGGAAAGGAAGAAGTAGGAAAAGAGGTGATCAGACACAGTAGTACAGTGACCCCTCCAGTTACACAGCTATTGTATCAGTGAATTTTTCCATGATAATCAAATAGCGCAAATGATACCATAGAAATCTGTGTTATAATGCTAATTGATACGGTGAAATCCAAAACTTTTTCCAGAGTCCTTCATTTGTCCTTGAAATTTTTTGACACCCCCCCCTCCCCAGATCATACTTAATATTTATTGTAAACATAGAACCTCTAGGAACTGCACTGTGCATAAAAAGGGTTAATTGTACAAAATGGTAAATAAGTGGCATTCAGTTATCATTACAGGGGATAGAGCAATGCTTCGGTGTTGGGGGGTGTTGTATCCAAGGGTGAGGGATCTCTCCCTCCCTGTACAGAGGTGGGAGGGGGGGGAAGAGGGAAAAAGACACAGAGAGTGCTTGTGTGGCTGCAGTGCTTGGCAGCCATGTTGACATGTCACCACATGGGACTTTTCACCATTAGTATCTGATAGGCCGTGTTTTGGGGGAACCGATTTCTGGGATTTTCCTGCGCAAACTAGATTCTTTCCCATTTAACAGGAATCAGGGTGGGGTTTATCTGCATGAATTGTGAAATTGCAAATGGAACCTGCATAATTGGAGGAGTCAATGTAGTATTTGCTAGAAGTAGTAGTAGCACCTTGGTTGCACCTCCACGATTTTCTGAATGTGAACACAGTGAAGTGCAGGTAGAAGTTACCTCTTTTCCTGCAGTCCACCTTCCTCCTTTTTTAGGTAATAAGGAGGGAACTGAGGGATGTCTGTACAGCCAGGCACTAGTGCCACCTGATTATATCAGTGCCACCACATATCAGCATCTCTCACCTACAACATGTTAATATTAAAATTATATAAATAACATACACTATTGTTAAAGTTTAATATGCAGAACACACTACATTAAAGGTGCCATGAAGCCTTCCATGCCACTTCAAATACTAACCTGAGCTGGCTCTGTGAAGAGTAATAGGGTGACTCTTCCAGCTTGAGTGGAATACACTGGACCGCTCGCTACCATTATATACGCTTAAACATTTCAGTCTGGTGATGTATTTTGTACTTCCTTCTTGCTGCTACCAGACAATTTTATTCTCAGTATAGATGACTTTCAAAGCTGCTGGAGTTAGATATGGCCTCCATTAGCATCTTCACTACTAGAGGTCTTGCTCTAAGTTGAGTAAAATAATCAGGTAATGGCACAATTGAAATATAATTGTCACCAGACCAAAGGGGTTTGGTTGAAGACTGGTTTTTATTTATAGTTAGGTGCATTTATCAGCTGATTTGGAGTATTGTCAAGGCCTACAAAGCACTGCAAAGCTTCCTGTGCAACCTTGAAAATGGCCATATGTTTTACCAGACATTTAATCCCTGAATACATTTTGATTAGATGGAACAAAACTTTGTAATGTTGTGCTTTAGACACTGAAAATGGGTGCTTATAAGATTTGTTTGGTATATTATAATTTTCATATAAATTCATGCAATTGTGCAAGTAAGTTTTCACCACTTCATTCCCTCCCCAACAGGCTGAACTTCAGGTGTAGAAGTCAGTAGAGAAGAAAGAAGGTGAGTTAACAACTAATCTACCAAACAAAGGACATCACTCTTCTGTTTCATATTGATACTGCACATTTGTAATTACAGTCAACCAAAAGAAAGTATTGGCCATCTTACTGCACGTATCATTCTTAAACGTGGACAGAACATTGTGATATATGGGGCACCCACTAATTATAAGTGCAAATACTGTCATTGGTAATTATTACAACTTGAAATAACATTAATCGTCACATATTGGATGGTATATTTTTTGAGGCTATATGTTAAATTAATGTGCATCTGCAAAACTCGTGATTTTCACAACCATTGATCACAAGATGTGTGATATTGTTTTGGTTGACTGTACAACAGTGAAGAAATAAGGGAAATTTGTAAACTAGCTACTTATTGTTCTGAGGCTTATATATCCCTTGTATAAATCATCTTTGGCTGCCTTTTCTAGTCATCTGCCTCCTCAACTCATTACTATTATTATTATTATTATTATTATTATTATTATTGTTTTTGTTGTTGTTGTAATTATTATTATTATTATTATTTTTACTTGGCCAGTTAAACTGGACATGGTATTCATTGTTCACATTTTTGTACCTGTGTCTGAACCTTAGCTCAACCCATCTTTAACTGCGAAAAAGGTTTATTATTATTGTTGTATAGTTTGACCTGAGAACAAAAAGTTCGAAGTGAGAGATGTGGAAATGGGGTTAGAGAGGAATGTGTGTGTGTGGTGTTAGTAGAATGGATAGGATCAGTAATAGTATGATATATGAAAGGTATAAAGTTAGGAAATCTGTGGGCAGCCAGACTGAAGGGTATGTGTCCTTGGATGGTATGGTTATTTGGAGAAAATGTATATAAATAGGGCAGTGAATAGGGTGTAAGTGACTGCTGCTGTGTTTTGTACTGTCAAAAGGTATGTAGTAAGGAAATCTGTAGGCAGAAAAACTGAAGGGTGTGTATGATTGGATGGTATGATTATTTGGAGAAAATGTATATAAATAGGGCAGTGAAAATGGTGTATGTGACTGGCACTGTGTTTTGTATTGTCACGTTGTGGTCATACAGTTTCACATAAAATCATACAGTTTCAAACAGTTTCATACGATACCGTCCCAAGTCAATCACTCTTCAATGGTCGTTTAAAATCTGCTGCTGGAGTCATTCAGTTTTCATACAGTTTCAAACAAAATGGAAATGACACTGTGTTGTTGTCAAATAATTCATCCTGCCCTGATCCAATCTTAAGTCTGAGGACTGCCACCAGACATATTTAATATTCATCAGATAGGATTTGTACAGTGTTTTATCATAATTTGTTGTATTGAAATTAATCTTAAAGTATTTATAAATCAGTTCAGTCAGTGATGTACAAATGCTGATACGTGTTACCCTGTGGCAGTATTCCAAGTTCAGTATCAGAAGGCAAATTTAGTTAACAGATTGCCCATTACACTTGATTTTAATCACAGACCGTCCCAATAACAGACTGGAAGCCTGATTCTGTAAAGCCAAAAATCCATTATATCCAGTGGTCCCCCCAAAGTGGGATTTCGAGCACATGTTTGAAGATTAATGAGTACAGTTGCATATTGTGGCACTAAAATTGAAAGCTATACCCATATTATGTTGACCCATAATTTTGCCCTTTTGCAGTTTATTTCACATCTGTGGTGGAGTAGAAAGGGTAGGAAGCACATATATTGTGACATACTATGCTGCATTTGAAGGGCATTGTTCATTATAGCCAATGGAAGTTCAGTGGCTTCGTGGTGTCTGTTAAATCTGATATCTGATTTATCGAGGTACGTCAAATCGAGGGTCTTCTGTATTTTGAGCATCATTTGCATTACTTTTTAAATCCATCCTATCCATCCATCATCTGATCCTGTGTTCCCCCATGAGCAGCATTGAAGCCCTGGGCTAGGCAAGTTGATCCTGATATTTAAGATGGGAGTGACCAGCCTCACTCATCCTTGAGTTACATGAGCAATAAACCCCAACCACGCCTTGGATATAAGCCTTCACTGGCTCAATTCGATTGGAGCACTGTACTGTAATTACCCACTAAACCACCAGACCCCAAAATTTGGTTATATGGTTGCCACCCGGCATAGTAAATGGTCTCCTGGTGTACAGGAAACCATTTGGCTTTTCACTCAGTGTAGAGTCACCCATAGGCAGAAGGAAGAGGAAAGAATTAAAGAAAGAAAGACAGAAAAGGGAGTGTTGTCCATTTAAAAGTTATGTGGACATTATCTACAGTCGACCATCTTTCAGTTATGCAGTTTAAGGTGAGTAGCCTAATTGAGAAGTCTGAGGTACGAGCTGGTAATGAGTGTGTTATTATCAGCATCCAGTGGTGACTTGGAGCAGTCGAAGTAGTTGTATTTTGGAGATTCATAAATATCCTGCATTGCTTTGGGATGCTGTCAGTGGTTAATCAGAGGATAACAACAGCCTGTAGTACCAGCTGGGCTACCCATCATTGCCAGTAGTACCAGATTAGTTTCCCTGCAGAGAAAGTAAGGGCTTTGGTGAGATTCAACCATTAACAGTGGTAATTATGCAGCATAATGGCTTAAGTCACTTTTTCAGCAGCAATACACTTCAAACAATTCTTTGGAACTCAGAAAAATGTATTTCGTGATTTGCAGGATGAATAACACCATTAACCATCTAGACAGAGTATCAAAGTTTTTCTGATGTTGCATGTCTGGCTACACAGCTGTGATCTTTTATATATAATAATAATAATAATAAATGCCTGACATGTATAAAATTGTATGACCATGATGAACCATACAAAATGCACGCAGCATGAATTGAAGTTAGGAGGAGGCATGGTATGCCAAGATGGTGGATGTATGTGGTCCCAGTGTGTATAATAAAGCAAGTTACGGAAGGTGATTGTAGGGAACTGATGGGAGTCAGATATAATCACATGCATTGTGTATGGGAGAGCATGTGACAAGAGTCCCTCTGCCCCCCCCCTTTTTTTTTCATAGGTAGTTTAAACCATCATCATCATCATCATTTTCATCCTGACCTCCTTTCCCACCCCAGACAACCCAAGTTTGCCCATTTCAATGGGCCACGCATCCAGTCACTCATCGTTCAAGCTCCTGGAATCCTGGCACTATCTGATACGCCAAAAACTTTCACTACGTCCTCTAGCTTCACATAAATGTATCCGATAGTCAGTCCGAACACTGTCACATTAAAAGGGGGTGCTGAATCGCTGATCATGTGCTCCTTCTCACAAAATTCATCCAGCTATCTCAATTTCTTGTCAGTCCCCTAGCCTCACTGACTTCCATACCTCTCTTCCTCACACTCTTTCACCATATCCATCCACCTTCTCCTTGGCTGACCTCACCTCCTCCCTCCTCCAAATTCATTCAGATATACTATTTTCACCACTCTCTTGTTATCCATTTTCTCCATGTGACCATACCATCTCAGTACACTCTCTTCACTTCTGGTGTCCACGGACTTCCTCACTCCATATCTTTCACAAATCACATTATTTCATCAATCCACTCTCTCTACTCCACATACATTCCTTGGCAGTCCCATCTGCTGACTTTTCATTTCCATGCCACACCATAGTCTCACATCCATCTGTTACAGTTGGCACTAACACTCCTTCATGTAAGCCTCACGTGGCTGCAATACTCAAGTCACCGTTTCTTATCAAGGCCTTCATAGCACCAACTACGCTCCTTCCTTGTGTCACTCTAGTTTCCACTTTTGCACATTTTCCTCTCTTTTCTGTCACTGTACCCAGGTATTTGAACTCTCTCCCCAATTCCAGTCTCTCTCCATTCACTGTAACATCACATTGGGAATCACCTTCTTTCTCAGTAACCATCACTTTACTCTTTTCTACATTTAACCTCAGGGCACATTGCTCACAGACACCAGAAAATTATGCGCTAGTCTACCAAGTTCTTGTCCGGTATTTGCAAGTAGCACTGCATCATCATCATACAACAAATTTGAGATGTTGCATCCATCACCATTCATTACCGATGCCGTCCCTCTCTCCATTACTCATGCCTTTACTTCTCTCATCACCCCATCCATATATATTTTGAATAGCCAAGGGGACATCACACAGCCTTGTTGCATGCCAACATTGATTGTGAACCATTCACTTAGATGCCCATTTACCCTTACACATGCCTCACCACTATCATAAAACTTCTTGACGGCACCTAGCAGCATGCCGCCTACACCGTACATGTGCAAAACCTTCCACAATCCTTCTCTGTCTACTTTGTTGTATCCTTTTTCCAGATCCATAAATTACCATAAACACCTTATGGTACTTCTGAAACTCCTTCACCATCTCTCACTGCAAATATTTGATCCACACATCCTCTGCCACTCCTAAAACCACCCTGTTCATCACTCACTAGGACTTCTGATATCTCTATTTTTCTGTACAGTAATAATACTTCCATATACCTTCCCTGCAACACTCAATAAACTTATGACAAGATCATTCTTGCACTCACCTCGCTCACCTTTATTTTTGTACATGGATACAATCACAGCCTTTTTCCCCTCTGCTGGCACAGTTTCACTTATCCATGCCTTCTTACATATCTTCAGCAGGCACTTCATTCCGCTCTCTCTACTGCACTTAATCATCCCAGCAAACACCTCATCAGCCCTAGCAGATTTCCCATTTTTCAGCTGCTTCACAGTGTTCTTCACCTATGTGAATGTTACATTTCCCGACACTGCATTCCTCTGCACAAAATCAATCATGTTTACAGTTGCTCTGCTCTCTCTATTCCATTCATCAGGCTTTCAAAATATTTTTTCCATCTGGTCCTTACTTCATCCCCACTGGTTAATAATCTACCACTTACATCCTTCACACCTTTACATTTCTGTCTGCTGTCACTTCTACATTTCTGCATCTCTTTCCAGAATAACTTCCTATTTTCAGAGTAATTTGTCTTTATTTTTCTTCTTTGATCATCATTAACCTCCTCCTGTGCAAGAAGAAATGTGCAGCTGGTTAGGCCTGTGTTATAGTCAGGATTCCAGGGGCATAAATGGTGATTGATTAATTGTCTGGGCCATTTCATTGGGCATATTGTAGAATTGTGCATCCTCTATCATGTTTGTGTTTCCTTACTTTCTGTACTCTACTGCATACTGTTCTTAGGTGGGGGACATAGATGATGATGATGATGATTTATTTTGTGGTGCTGTTAGTACGGTATTATCATGTCCTTTTGTCCGTACCATCTTCCTCCCCTTCCTTGCCTACCCCTATCCCCTCCCTGCATGCCCTCCTGCCTCATCCCCTCACACTTTGCCTGCCCCACTTCCTCCTTCCATCCTTTTCTGCCTGCCTTCCCCCCTCCCTGTCTAGCCACCTTTCTCCCTCCATTCCTTCATGCCTCACCCTTCCCTTCCCAGATGCTGCCTTTTCTCCTTTCCTTCGTACATGCCTGCCTAACACCTTCCTTCTATGTCTTCCTCATTCTCTTCTTTCAATGCTTTCTCCTTTCCATACCCTTCCCTCCCTACCTGTCTCACTGTTCCTGCCAACCTGCCTCACCTCCTCCCTTCCTACTTTCCACACACCCCCTTCCTGCCCACCTGCCTCACCACCATTCTGCCCACCTGCCACACCCCCTTCCTGCCCACCCACCACACCCCCTTCCTGCCCACCCACTTCACCCCCTTTCTGCCCACCACCTCATCCCCTTCCTGCCCACCCACCTCATCCCCTTCCTGCCCACCCACCTTGCCCCCTTCCTGCCCACCTGCCTCGCCCCCTTCCTGCCTCACCCTTTCATTGCCATCCTGAATCCCCCCCCCCCCCTTTCCATCCTGCTTCACTTCCCCCCCACCCTCCATACACTCCTGCCTCACCCCCTCCATGCCTTCCTGCCTAACCCCCTTCCTGCCTAACCCTCTCCACCCCTTCATGCCTCACCCCTTCCCTGTCATCATGCTTGACTCCCTCCCTACCTTCCTGCCTCACCCCCTCCCTACCTTCCTGCCTCATGCTTACCTGCCTACCCTCCTCACCATCACCTTACCTACATGCCTAACATATTCCCTCCCTCACCTCCTCCCTGCTACCTGCCTCACTTCCCTGCTACCTGCCTCACCTCCTCCCTTCTGCCTGCCTCACCTCCCTACTACCTATCTTATTCCCTCATGCCTTTCTGACTCATGCCCTGCCTGCTTTGCTGCCTCACCTTCAGCCTGCCTATCTTCCTTACTCCTTAAAGGAATGTGTGCAGAGTGCATTGAATTCCTAGGATGAGAAGTACTGCGATTAAGTAAAGAAGTGCGGTAAGGAAGTGTTTTAATATGGTTGAAGAGAGCTTGCATAAATGGTGAGGTCATATGGGGGGAGAATGGATGGAATGAGGATGGTGGAAAGGATATAATTTTGTAAGTTTGTGGGTGGTACTAGGAGGTATGGGTACCACACAGGTCTAAATCAACGTATGGTTCACACCTTCCATGATGGCAGAACATACTGTATTTAGTTAATCTGTGCAGGTTCTTTATATTAATAAGATTTGTTAAAAATATCAGCTCTTAATATACATTTGCATCAGTACAGGTCATTTACTCTTATGGTAATGACACAATATGCAGTGTCTTTCAAAACCCAGTATTACAATTTTTACAGGCAAAAAACCTCTGAACATTAAGTACGAGTTTCTGAATTATAGACTTGGAGCAGTACTACTACCTGATGTTCTGCGTTACTGTACATTCTTTTCAGAGCTTATTGTCAGCCAGTTTTTTTTAAGGCAATTGTTTGAT
>JAGKTI010022634.1:0-10748 GCA_018397915.1 Birgus latro
AGACGCCTTGGTCAACTAAACAACTTTCATTCGATTTATACCAAATTATGTGGAAGGGTTCAGATAAAACAAGAATAAAATGATTCAAATAAGCCATCTGCAGGAGGTCTTTGACAGAGAAACTTCTAAAGAAATAATAAAAAGAATGTGGTAAATACTTTTCTAAACATACTCACGAATTTTCGGTCCTCTTCAGACCATCATCAGGTACTAAAAGTATCCCATAATTATTATCAGCAATGGCATGATAAGTAGTACAGTCAAGGACATTATTCAAAAACCTAAAACCAGATAAAGAAAAACAACCTCCTCCGAGTATACAAGCTAAAACAGAATTGACAAGAGCCACCCAGATTAGACCTAAGTAACTTAAACCCCAAATTGAATCAAAACCAAATCAACCTATATGTTCGAACACTTAACTCAAACCCCCGAAACTGAAGCAAACAAAGCAACCTACAATATATCTTCTTATAAAAAAAATCGAATATGTATTATTAGCTACATTACTTTAATGTCTATGCTTTTCTGTTAGTAATTTTTTTCCTACTAATGCATCACAATCTGTTGAATTTAGGTACCACCTGAAAATCTCAAGAGAAAGGGTGGTCTCGAGTTAATGTTTTCTAATAGCCAAAATGTCATCTGATGCAAATATTGTCCTGTTCTGTACCTCATTCCCATATGTTCAGATATTCTCATTTTGAATGAATGACATGTACATTCAATATACTTAGCCTTACAACTAGGAAACAAACTTGTAAACAACATCTAAACATAGAGAAACAGGCACTCTGTCTTTGTGATTGAAAAAAAAAAAAATCAGACTTAACCTGCTGAGTCCCACCGACGTACGATGCATGTCGCTACTTTTTTCCGCGGACAGACCCAATGACGTGCATCGTACGTCACGTAGTTGCAAGGCCCACTGTGTGCACATTTTTCAACATTCGCGGGTGATTTTTGGTAGGCACATGTGGGAGACCTTCCTCTACCTGCTGTCAAGCGGGGATACTGCCTGCACCCACCTAACCCCCCCTTCCCCCCTCCCCCCCACACTAGGCAATTCACCTGTTAGCAGTAACCTAGCCAGTAAATGTATGCTGCCCCACGGTCTCTCCAATGACGAAATTCACGGTGAAAGTGATTCCTGAGGTGGAGGACAAAGAAACAAAGAAGCTAGAGGTAGAAACAAACAGAAGTGATGAGGTGGTAATGTCGTAAAGGAAGGTGCCATATACTGGGGTTTTGGGTGAGTGAACATTGCTTATAAATGCCTATATTATTGTGTGAAAACCAATATAGACTTGTACTACACATAAATTCGTACCAAATAAATGAAATAAATACGTAATTTAAAGTGGCTTGAATTAGTTAACCCTTCCATAGTTCGTTTTCTTTAGCCAGGTACCCTGAAAAAGAAGGAAAACGTAAGGTTGAGTGACACCTGTATCAACATTTTTTTNCCCCCCACACTGGGCAATTCACCTGTTAGCAGTAACCTAGCCAGTAAATGTATGCTGCCCCACGGTCTCTCCAATGACGAAATTCACGGTAAAAGTGATTCCTGAGGTGAAGGACAAAGAAAAAAAGAAGCTAGAGGTAGAAACAAACAGAAGCGATTAGGTGGTAATGTCGTAAAGGAAGGTGCCATATACCGGGGTTTTGGGTGAGTGAACATTGCTTATAAATGCCTATATTATTGTGTGAAAACCAATATAGACTTGTACTACACATAAATTCGTACCAAATAAATGAAATAAATACGTAATTTAAAGTGGCTTGAATTAGTTAACCCTTCCATAGCTCGTTTTCTTTAGCCAGGTACCCTGGAAAAGAAGGAAAACGTAAGGCTGAGTGACACCTGTATCAACATTTTTTTTACCTCAGGGTCGCAATTTCTCTATGAATTTTCGATGTTTTCACCAGAAGCGAAGGTTTCAGCCAAAAAACAAAAAGTCGAAAATCGGTCGGGATCTGTGGGTAGGCTGGGTAAAAAAACCGGTCAGGACTGGGCGGGTTAAGGTCATTAGTAAGTACAGTTTATCCTAAAATTTACAGATAGGGAACTGTTTTCTAATTTTTTCCAGAACTATATCGCGAAAATGATAGCTAGTTTTACCATAGAAAGGCCTTTTAACATTTAACCATTTTGTTTTACCTCAAAGTATAAAGCTTTATTTCTTATTCTGGTGTAAAGACTAAATATTTGACAAATATGTGTATATGATAATAACTGTTCAGAAAATAATCCCAAAGTTTAAGAAGTTCTTCATGTGAAGTTAAAAAAAAAAAAAAAGTATCCTTAATAGGAGCGTTCGCAGTAAGGCGTGGTTACTATATATCGCCAGAATTTTTAATTTGATTTTATTTACAGTACAATGCATAATTATTACATACGGGTGTTTTTTCATGAAAATAAAATGCACAAATTTTTCTCATTCATTTAAGGTGTGTTTGGTGCCTAATAATGAAGTTACAAGATACTTTGTGATCTTGTTCACAATTTTGTGGTGTTGGTTATACAGTATACATCAAAGGATGAAGATTTATTGTTTTTTACACATATGTACGGATATTTCTTTATTTATACTTTTATTCATACTCCCAGTTGTCACCAGCAAAAGTATTAACAGAAAAAAATGAGATTTTCGTCAGACACTCGGGTTCCTATGGACAGAAGATCGTAGGTGGCAAAGAAACAAACTCGGCAAAGAATCTATGATTTCTCTCTCAACTCATACTGTATATGCTGAAACGTTTCACGGCCTGAGAAGCAAATAATAGTTAATATATGTCTAAAGTATTATTATTTACAGATTATATGCGTAAAACTGTTTATATTTCACCAATACCAACCATTATAACTATTGCTAGAATCTGTTATGTATGAGGTAAATAACGAACAGTGTGACTGAGTAGCTATATTAATATTCTTCTTTATATGAACTAACATCATTTTAAAGTCATGGATATTGCTGTCATGTTAAATTAATGCGATGGTGCGATGGTTTTCGAGGGATAGCCTTTACAACGGCCCGCAAATAGATTTATCTGCTGTACAAAGATGGAGAAAACGGTCTCGGCTCCAGACCTGCCTGGTGCCTGGCATATGAGCATTTGTCAACAGACGTAAACATTCACATTCAATATGACATGTGTGCCATGGCTGACTGCAAGTCGGATTCAAGAAAGACGACAACAAGGAAGAAAGACGTAAGATATGTCAGAGGCTGGGCCAGCTTCCCATCTCCCAAGACAGAACCAGTAAGAAGAAAATTGTGAGAAGACAGGTGCAGGACTCAAGAGGGAAGTGGGATGGAAAGCCATTCGTACCGCAGGCAGCAACTATCTGCTGAAACAACTTTTTTTTTTTAAAATACTTTTGCTGGTGATCACTGACAGTATTTGAATTAAAGTATAAATCAAGTAATATTCGTACGTATGTGTAAAACCGATAAATCTTTAACCCTTGACATATACAGTATAAGTTGCACCACAAAAACAATCGAACATCACAAAGTATTTTGTGACCTCATTATTAGGCACCAAACACAGCTTAAATGAATGAGAAAAATTTGTACATAATATATATTATGAAAAAACACCCGTATGTGAGCATTATGGATTGTACGGGAAATAAAATCAGAAATTAAAAATTCTGGCGGTATGCAGTATCTGTACCGTGTTTTAGCCTTCCTGCGGCATCTCCTATTCAGGAGGAAGATTTTTTATTGAATTAATTTTGTATATCATAGGACAAAAGCCATACCAATTTCAACCTTGACTTGTAAAAGTTGGATTTCTGTGTACACACGTTACAAGTATTTCATTCGTTTTACAATCATTATCTAAAAATGATGAGTTCCATTCGTTTTTAATTTACATGTGAAGTTTATATTATGTTTATTATTCTATGAACTCTAGACGGGCCTCTTCAATATTGAAAATGAAAAATAAATCATCTACATATCTTCTACATTAAGTAGGTCTAAATTAGATCAAAATTTTAACAATGAAATCTCCCTATTGCACAAAAAGGCATTGGCAAAAACAGGTAAAAGACATGAGCCCATACTAATATCATCTACTTGATTATAAAGAACATTGTTAAAGAGGAAATATGATTCTAATGTGGCAAAATCTCATAATGTCTGACCTGAGTTGCATTTAATTGATATAAATTCATTGGTTTATAGTTCCCAAGAGTTATGTCGATTGTTTTGGCCAAATGAACATTACAAAATAGGGACTCATACCTATCCTAATATATTGCACAGGAAGTGTTAAAGATAAAATTCCATTCACAAATTTTTTTGAATTAGGAATAGTATACTCATTAATAGTCAAGGAAGACAATAAGAATCAAGAATTTTGCTATACGAGTATTATATCCAGCAGATTTTATTGAGGAAACAATAGGTCTAAGTGGAACATCGTGTTTATGAATCTTTGGATTACCATACAATATTCCTGGTACTAAACTTAATGCATTCAGTGATTTGAAATTATCTATTCCAATTTTGACTTCATGACTGATTGATTGAGAATAATTCTAATCCGATGGCGCAACTGCCAGGGTCATATGCCGCCGGGCAAGGTAAGAAACGCCACAAATAAATGGAGCTTATTCAAATTAAAGTTAATTTCAATTAGTAGTAGTTGAAAAAGTGCAAATAAAAAAAACAGTTTATAAAAAATTAATTACTTATAGAAGTGGAAGAAGGCCCGCCTCCTGGAGAAAACTAAAACATCATTAAAATTGCCGGAGACTCCACCAAGCATCGAGGACAGACAGCAGGCACCATCTGCCCCCTTGTGCCTACAGAGTAATCTGTGACAGTGGTTCCCCAGACTTGGACACTTGACCAGCAAGTGACGGACAGTAAGGGGAACAAGGCAATCACAACAATATGGTTGAGTCCCACCACTCATCAGGAACCCATGCATAGGCCGAGACTGCCCAATGCGAAGCCTAGCAAGCGCCACCTCCAATCGCCGCCGAGACATGTTTGGGGAAACCCTTGGCAAGACCACTCTCTGAAAGATTTCTTTTAGCTTATTATGAGCAACACCATCGCAGTGTCCATGCCAACTCATACGAATCGCGTTCCTCAAGTAAGGTATTATATCAGAAGCAGGAAGTGGGTAGTCTGTTAGGGGCTGTTGAAAAAACGCAGCTTTAGCTAATGTATCTGCCCTTTCATTGCCCACCACACCAACATGTGTGGGAACCCAACAGAAGTCCACATGACGGCCACGACGGCCAAGAAGAAAAAGCCATTCTAAAATTGATAAAACCAATGGATGGGATGCATTAAAAGACGAGGGCGGAGAAAGCACTACGGGAGTCACTAAAAATCACAAAAACAGATTGGGGGAGAGTAAAAATGATTTTAAGAGCATATATAATTGCAGACAGTTCCGTCGTATATACCGAAGTAATACCAGGAAGGCTACCGCCCCTACTAAAGGAAGGGAAGACAACACCAAAGCCAACTCCAGTATCAGTCTTAGACCCGTCAGTATAGACGGGGACAGAACGCTCATGAGTGGAGGCATGTTCTAAAAAGAGAGACAGGCAGTGGCGGATCCAGGGGGGGGAGGGCTGGGGGGACGGCCGCCCCCCCTTCAGTTATGAATGGCGCCCCTAACAGCTGATAACTAGTCCATAATATATTTAATTTTTGATCAACTGGTAAAGAATGGTTTGAATGATCTATATTTCAGTTTTGGTCAATAGGCACAGAATGGTTTGAATCTATATATATTTTAATTTTGTTCAGTTGGTAGAGAATTGTTTAAATCTATAATTCATTCCAATTTCAATCAAGCTGTAGAGATCTGTAAATGGTTTCCATCTAACACGAATTATTGGTTACAGGTTTAAAATATTAACCACCATAAAAGTACCACAACTTGCCCCAAAATGCTTTCAAAATGCTTGTGAAATGTTAAAATGCGTTTTGCGGCCGCTGAGGGAGCTACCGCTCACCCCAGACTCCCTAGCTTATCGCCTAGCACCTTCAGCGCTCGGCACCCCTTACACTGACAAAAAGCCCCCCCCCCTTTCCGAAATCTTGGATCCGCTACTGGAAACAACAGACCTACAAAATGTCACACGAGGGAGTAAGCCCACCCTTGGGATCTGATGGGGACAAATTGCCAGTCTAGGAACAGAGGGCAAACATAACAGACTAGACCCTGTATCCAAAGGGCTTAGGTAAACTAGGACGGGTGTCATAAACAAAAGTTCGGGAATGCTGGGAGACGATGGCACAAGAAACTGAATGAGGTGAAGACGATACCAACACCTCATAATCAATAACTGACATCATAAATCCAAGGGGAGTACACCAGCATCCACCAACAAACTTGAAGTCGGGGATGAACTGAATGCCCCGGTTGCCAGACGTACTCCAGCATGATGCACAGAATATAACGACCGAAGACGGGCATGTGTTGCAGAAGAATAGACCACACACCCATATTCAAGTTTAGGAAGGATAAGAGACCTGTGCAAGAGTAGGAGGGTCTGACTGTCAGCACCCCAAGAAGTATGAACAAAAAGACTCAAAGCTTTAATACAAGCTGCCTTCACAGAATGAATATGAGGAACCCAAGAATGTTATTAAAAATACCTCCTTTCATTGGTCAAAATTTTGAATCATCCTTAAGGATGCAAGACATTTTTCTTTGGTAATCTACTTTATCCATTATATCCACCCCCTCCCCTTATCTTGTTTTACAATGGAACTAGAGTCATCTTGCTCCAGTTTTTTAAATAAATCAATAGCCTCTCATAATTACTGAAGAATGCACATCATTAACTTTCCTCCTCCCTATTCTGTAATTACTCTTCCTTAAATCTCTCATCTTGTCAATGACTGTATTATCCAAACCATTACACACGAGACCTCCTGTGACAATCCAGAACATTATTACAAAGATTCTCTAATGATAAATAACAACCAATCTGTCTCATAAAAAGGAATACAGAATCTTAGACCTAACTTTAATTTATTTTCCCTTTGCATTAATATTTTAAGTGAAGCTTTAAGGATACTATGTTTATTATAAAGAATATTTTAAATACCTAAACTCTGTGGCTTTTATGAATGCCTGGCATCAATTTTATAGGATACAGTACCCAAGTACTCATAAATTTTATGCACAAATATCCAATAGTCTAAAAAACTAACCTAGGATTTGAAAGGTTGCCATTTTTGAAGTTTTTCTAAATTAATACTTAATTTACTACTATATGCTAAGTTTGCCATTATTGACGTTTTTCTTAACCCGCCGAGTCCCACCGACGTACGATGCACGTCGCTACTTTTTTCCGTGGACAGACCCAACAACGTGCATCATACGTCACGTAGTTGCAAGGCCCATTGTGTTCACATTTTTCAACATTCGCGTGTGATTTTTGGTAGGCATATGTGGGAGACCTTCCTCTACCTGCTGTCAAGTGGGGATACTGCCTGGACCCACCTAACCCCCCTTCCCCTCCACACTGGGCAATTCACCTGTTAGCAGTAACCTAGCCAGTAAATGTATGCTGCCCCACGGTCTCTCCAATGACGAAATTCACGGTGAAAGTGATTCCTGAGATGGAGGACAAAGAAACAAAGAAGCTAGAGGTAGAAACAAACAGAAGTGATGAGGTGGTAATGTCGTAAAGGAAGGTGCCATATACTGGGGTTTTGGGTGGGTGAACAATGCTTATAAAACGCCTATATTATTGCGTGAAAACCAAAATAGACTTGTACTACACATAAATTCGTACCAAATAAATGAAATAAATACGTAATTTAAAGTGGTTTGAATTAGTTAACCCTTCCATAGCTCGTTTTCTTTAGCCAGGTACCCTGGAAAAGAAGGAAAATGTAAGGTTGAGTGACACCTGTATCAACATTTTTTTACCTCAGGATCGCGATTTCTCTATGAATTTTCGATGTTTCTCACCAAAAGCGAAGGTTTCAGCCAAAAAACAAAAAGTCGAAAATCGGTCGGGATCTGGGGGTAGGCTGGGTAAAAACCCGGTCGGGACTGGATGGGTTAATTTACTACTTTAAGCTTTTATTTCTTATTCCAACAAAATAAATTGCCATGGTTTATAAATATCTACGACTGTGTGCTTTTAGGTATTACTCCAACAAAATACATAACCATTGTTTATAATTATTTATCGTAAACTCTCTAGCGCATAATTTAAATTTCAAAAATCTGTCTAAGCCCTAAGGGTGTTATTCTCCCAACATTTTTCTAAGAACAGTGCATCATGTTTTATTTTGCTAACTTTTAGGTGTAGTTTTTCTAACGTTCGATAGCATGCCGGAAGACTTCCTTCATACCGACTAAATAAGACATTGCAGGCGATCTTGATGTCAATTTCCAAAAAAGTATTTAAAAAAATGTAAATACTCTCCCAAACATAATTAATGAAATTTCGGTCCTTCTCAGGCCATCATCAGGTACTAAAGATGTCCTATATTGTCAGCAAGGACATGATAAATAGTACAAACAGAAATATTATTGAACGTAAAAAACCAAATAAAGAAAAACAACCCTCCTACCAGTGTAAAAGCTGAAACAGAAATGCTAAGTACCACCCTGAGTAGACACAAGTAACATAATCTGACCCTGAACTGAAACATGACCAGTCAACCTGTATGTTCGAACTCTAAACTCAAACCCCCCAAACTGAAGCAAACAAACCAAAACAACCTATAAGTTCCAACTAAAAATCCATTATGTATTATTAGCTGACCTTAATTTCAGATTCATTATTTTCCATTAGTAAATTTTCTCCTACTTATGCATCACATGAAGTGGTGAATTTCGTTATCACCTAAAAATCATTATATATAAGAGAAAGGGTGGTCGTGAGTTGATGAATGCTCTCAAATAGCTGAAAATGCCGTCTCATGCAAATATTTTCCTGTTCCCTAGCTCTTTCTCATATGATCAGACATTTTTATTTTGAATGAGATTTGATTTAATATAATAAAAACTAGTGGCTTAACTGCCAGGGTCATATGCCGCCGGAAAACAAGGTAAAAGACCAAAAAAGAAATAAGAAAAACGTGCATTTTCAGTTAAAAATTAACACCCTTTAGTAGAATGAAAATACTGAAAAAAGCAAATCAGTAGTTTATAAAATACCAATTCCTATAAAAGTTGAATGAGACACGCTTCCTGGAGAAGCCTAAAAATATCAGGAAAATTGATACTGGTTTCTCCAAGCATCGAGGACAGATAGACAAGCACCATCTGCCTCCTTATGCCTATGGAGGAATCTGTGTCGCAGGTCCCCCAGACTGGGACACTCGACCAGCAAGTGACGGACAGTGAGGAGAACAAGGCAATCATCACAATATGGTTGAGTCCCACCACTCATCGGGAATCCATGTGTAAGCCGAGAGTGCCCAATGCGATGCTAGGCAAGAGCCACCCCCAAACGCCAAAGCATGGAGGGGAAAACCCTTGGCGTAACCACTCCCTGAAAAGTTTCTGTTAAATTATTTTTAGCAACATCATCTCTCTGTCTCTGACAACATGTGTGAATCGCCTACTTCAGGGAAGGTGTCATATTGCATGCGGGAATCAGATAGTTGGTATGGGGTCATCGAGAAAACTCAGCTTTAGCTAATGTGTCTGCCCTCTCATTGCCCACTACACCAACATGTGCGGGAACCCAACAGAAGTTTACATAACGGCCACAACGGCCAAGAAAAGAGTCACTCTAAAATTTATAAAACCAGTGGATGAGATGCATTAAAAGACTCCAGTGCAGAGTCACTAAAAATAACAAAAGCAGATTGGGGGAGAGTAAAAATGATTTGGAGAGCATATAAAATCGCAGTCAGTTCTGCAGTATATACTGAAGCAATACAAGGAAGGCTACCGCCCCTACTAAAGAAAAGGAAGACAACGCCAAAGCCTACTCCAATGTCAGTCTTAGACCCGTCCGTATAGACGGGGACAGAACCCTCATGATTGGAGGCATGTTCTAAAAAAAGAGAAGGTACACCTGAGAGGAAGGTGAGCCCTTTTTACTAACAACGGACCTACCACACGAGTGAGTAGCCAAAAACCCACCCTCGGGATCCGATGTGGACAAACTGCCAGTCTCGGAACAGAGGTCTAACATTACAGGTTGGACTCAGTAACCAAAGGGTTTTGGAGAACTAGGACGGGTGTCATAAACACTAGATCTTGAATCCTAGGAGCAGATGGCACAAGAAAATGAGTCTGGAATGCGGTGAAGACTATACCAACATTCTGGTGTTGTAAATTCAAAGGAAGCACACCAGCATCCACCGAGAAATTTGAAAATGGGGTGTGACCTGAATGCCCCGGTTACTAGACGTACGCCAGCATGATGTACAGAATTTAACAACCGGAGACGGGCATCTGTTGCTGAGTAGACCTCACACCCATATTCAAGTTTAGGAAGAATAAGAGACCTATGCAAGAGGAGGAGGGTCTGACAGTCAGCACCCCAAGAGGTATGAGCCAAAACCCTCAGAAGACTCAAAGCTTAAGACAAGCCACCTTAAGAGAACGAATATGAGGAACCCAGGTTACTCGTCTATCAAAAAGAAGATCCAGAAACCACGTCTCTTCCACACAGGATATTCTTCGACAACAGAGACAGAAGTCAGGGTCTGGGTAAACCCCCCCGAAGACGACAAAAATGCATTTCCACTGTTAAAGAAAAACAGAAGCCAAGAGACTCTGCC